>ML433113.1:41788-58948 GCA_005239525.1 Nicotiana knightiana
TTGGAAAAGATCAAGATGAGTGCACCACCTAGGAACTGGGAAGGTCAATCAACTTCGAGGCCACCACTCTTTAATGGCCAGTACTATTCTTGGTGGAAGAATAGAATGAAGGATCACCTTATTGGAGAGGACTATGAACTCTGGGACATAGTCATTGATGTACCACTTACAACAATGAAGAAAACTGCTGAAGGTGTAGATGTACCTAAGACTAGGGCTGACTGCACGACTGAAGATCTGAAGAAATGGGAGAAGAATGACAAAGCAAAGAAGTGGCTAGTGTGTGGATTAGGAATAGATGAATATAGTAGAATCCAAAGTTGCACCACTGCCAAGGAAATCTGGGATACTCTACAAGTATCCCATTAAGTAACAACTCAAGTGAAGAGGTCTAGAGGTACACTACTATACTCTCAATATGAAAACTTCACTATGAAAGAAGGAGAGACAATTCAGGAAATGTACACAAGGTTCACAACCTTGACAAATGAACTCAAGTATCTTGGAAGAATTATACTTGAAGAAGACAAGGTAGAGAAGATCTTGATAAGGGTTCTGCCTATCTTCTGGGAAATCAAGAACACTGCTATCCAGGAATCCAAAAATATGGCAACCCTTAGACTGGATGAGTTGATTGGAAATCTCACTGCTTATGAACTCAAAAGGCAAACCATGAAGATGGATGCCCCAAAGAAGGAGAGAAGTATAGCACTGAGGATCACTGAGGGAGTTGATCTGGAAGAGGATGAGATGGCCATGATAACCAAAGAATTCAGAAACTTTCTCATCAGGAAGAAGGGCTTCTCCAGGGGAGGAAACTTCAATAAGGCAAAGACACCAGAAAGGTCAGCCAATGAGGGATGCTATAAATGTGGTAAGACTAATCATCTCATTAAAAACTGTCCTCAGTAGGAAGTATAGTGGAAAAAAGAAAGATATGAGAGAAGGAACATGAGGAAGGAACAGGTTCAACCCAAGACAAACACAACAAAGGCTATGGTTGCTGCTTGGGGGGAAAGTTCAAATGAAGAATCAGAAGATGGTGAAACAGAAGATCAGGCTCTCATGGAAATTGGAGAATCTGATGAGGAGACTTATGAAGAACCAGAGGTAAGTGTCTCAAAACTTAAAACTAAAATAAAGTTTTTATCTAAGGAGAAACTCTCTGAGTTGCTACTTGACTTCATAGATGATTCTGAGGAAACAACCAAAGAGAAGGATCAACTATCTAAAGAGTGTGCAATTCTAAAAGAAAAATGCATGGACCTGGAGATAAGGGTCAGTGAATCTGGAAAAAAAATATTGTCTTGATAAACCAGGTTCATCCACTCGAAACTGAGATTCTAGAGCTAAAATCTGAAAACTTAAAGTTAAGACTAGGATCCAGTAAAAAGGTAGTTGATCACTCTCATGTCATGTTAGAAGAAAACATAAGAAAATTAAAAGATAAGATGTATGCCAAGTACGATCAAATAAGAACTCTTAATGAACAACTTGGCAAAGTCAAACATGAATTAGATCAAACCTGTAAATGGAATAAATCTTCTGACACCCTGATATGGCTTCAAGAGAATCACAGTAGCAACAGAAGAGGGATTGGTTTTGGGAGTCAATTGCTTAAGTGGGATCCCAAAATCAAGTATCTCACTCTCCCTGAAAATAAAATCTGCACCCATTTTGGGAAGACTGGCCACTATAAATATGAGTGTGCTGTAAAAGAGAAGGCCAGCCAGAAAAATGAGAGATTCATTAAAAAGAAAAACTGGCTACCAAAATGGGCCAGAAAAAATCTGATTCAACCATTCTCTCATAGAAAAAGACCCAAACTAGTTTGGGTTCTTAAAACTAACCCATGATTTCCTTTTGTAGGTTCAAGTGAAAGGAGGCAGCCAAATTTGGTACTTGGATAGTGGTTTCTCAAAGCATATGACTAAAAACATGGAACAGTTCCTTTCACTTGAAAGTCTCAAAGGAGGAAATGTCTTATTTGTAAACGGGAAGAAATGTGAAATTATTGGGGTTGGTAATGAACCAGAATATGAGGAGCTTGGACTGGTGAGGACCAATGACCATATTGAAGCACCTATGACAGACGGAACAGGTGATGGACCAGGTTCAACAACCTCACGCAACTTGACAGGGGGAATTCTGCATGGAAATACTGGACCTGGTCCTGCTCCACAACTACAAGACAACATGGAACAATCCAGAAGTGAACAACTGGTAATCAAACCACACAGATATCAGAATTCTCACCCTCTTGAGAACATCATAACAGACTTGAGATCTGGAATCAAAACTAGATCCTCCTTGAAAAATTTGTGTGCGTTTGATGCATTTCTATCCTTGATTGAACCAAAGAACATTGTTGAAGCCCTGCAAGATACTGATTGGGTAACAGCCATGCGAGAAGAGCTGAATCAATTTGAAAGGAGTCAAGTTTGGCACTTGGTACCCAGGCCACTAGACAGATCAGTAATTGGCACCAAGTGGGTCTTCAAGAACAAGCTCGATGAGGATGGAATTGTTACAAGAAATAAGGCTAGACTGGTTGTTCAAGGATACAGTCAAGAAGAGGGAATTGACTATGATGAGACCTTTGCTCCTGTGGCAAGATTAGAGGCAATCAGACTCTTATAGCATTTGCTACACACATGGAATTCACTCTTCATCAGATGGATGTAAAGAGTGCCTTTCTTAATGGTTATTTGAAGGAATATGTATTTGTAAAACAACCTCCTGATTTTGAAAGAAAAGAGTCACCTCATCATGTATATAAACTTGACAAGGCTCTATATGGTCTCAAGAAAGCGCCTAGAGCTTGGTACGAGAGATTGTCAAAATTCATGCTAGAACATGGGTACAAACGAGGCAAGATAGACAATACTTTGTTCCTAAAGGAAAAGGGAATAGATCTTCTGATTGTGCAAATATATGTTGATGATATCATATTTGGGGCAACTACTGAAAAACTTAGCAAAGAATTTGCTACATTAATGGGGAGTGAGTTTGAAATGAGTATGATGGGAGAGATAACCTTCTTCTTAGGCTTGCAAATCAAACAAACTCCACATGGCACAATGATACATCAACAAAAGTATGTGAAAGAACTCCTCAAGAAATTCAAATTGAAGGATTCAAAGGAGATAGATACCCCAATAGCCACAGCTACAAAATTGGATGTGGATGAACCTGGTTCATCCGTTGATCAGAAGACATACAGAGGGATGATTGGGTCTCTACTCTATCTTACTGCAAGTAGACCTGATATTGTGTTCAGTGTGGGACTATGTGCTAGGTTTCAAGCCAATCCAAAGGAGTCCCACCTCACTGCAGTAAAAAGAATTTTAAGATATCTGAAGGGCACCACTGATCTGTGCCTTTGGTATCCTAAAGGTAGTAATTTTGACCTTGTAGGATATGTTGATGCTGACTATGCAGGTTTCCTTGTTGACAAGAAAAGTACTTCAGGCATGGCTCATTTTTAAGGCTCCTGCCTTGTCTCTTGGACCACCAAGAAACAAAATTCAGTAGCCTTGTCTACTGCTGAGGCTGAATATGTGGTTGCATCCTCTTGCTGTGCCCAGTTGCTATGGATCAAGCAACAACTCCTGGACTTTGATATATATATGTGGGATTCATTCCTATTTACTGTGATAACACTAGTGCAATTAGTATGACTAAGAACCCGGTTCATCACAAGAGAACTAAGCACATAGATGTTAGGCACCATTTCCTGAGGGATAACTATGAAAAGGGAATGATCTCAATCGAAGTTTATGCTACTGATCGTCAAATTGCTGATATATTTACCAAAGCATTGAGTAGGGAGCATTATGAGAGAAACATGCTTGAATTAGGGATGATTAAGATCACCTAATTGAAAAACAGAATTGAAAAAAAAAAGAAGTTTTTTTTGGCTAGAAATTTTTAATTAGGTACTTAATCAGATTAATCATTGCTCAGTACTATGTCTTTATTGCCATACTCTTTTGCCATGTATTAATATGATTCCCTAGTCACTAATGATGTTTCTCTATCTTTGTGAATTGAGGCAAAATAAAGATTTTTAACAGGATGAACCTGGTTCATCCATGCTGGCTTACGTGACTGACAAGGTACGTTCTCATCTTCATACATGTATTAATTCAAGTACAGTCATACATGAGCAGGACTCTATCCATTTATGGTTCAAATTCAATTCTCATACTTACCCAAATAATGAACCAGTTTCAAGAAGTCACGTCTCAATTAATTAGCCTAGTGTTAAAGGGAGAGTAACTGTCTAATCAATGTCCAATCGCTGACAGTTCTTAATTGATTAGGATCCTACTTGGGTTAATACACTTCCGCTGCAATCTCCCCAGCCACAAGTTATAAATAGGCCATCATTACCCATTGTGCGTAAAACAACAGTCGAACCTTGTTCAACTTACTCAACTCAAAAACCCTACTGCCTGTTATTTTCTTCTCTCTCTAACAAAATCAAAATCATGTCGTCTCCTCCACCAGCTTCTTCTGACTCATCACCAAACAGAGATTATGATGGGGGAAACTATGAATCCAACTCAAACTCTCCCTCAGTCTATAGTTCCGAGTCTCCTGAAAAGTCATCAACCCAAGAACACTCTACAATCCCCGAACCCACACCAAACCCTACCCCAGCCCCCAAAACCCATCGTGTTAAGGTTCTTGTACGTAAATCTATGACTTTTGGTACAAGAGAAAAATTCTTGGAAGAATTGTTACGTGCTGAGGAAGGTTCCAAACCAGAACCATTCAATGATTCATTCAAATCAGCCAATGAAAACGAAGCACATGGTTCATCCAGTGCTGAGAAAGGTAATACTGAAGTTACCTCTGCTTTAAAGTCTGCTGAAAATCGATTTGTGTTGGTGGGGTCTGTGGTGGATGTGGAAGTGCCAAGAAGGCAAAGAAAATTTGGGAAAGAGAAAAATCTTGAGAACGAGGGTGAAGTAGATGTGAGGGGATCCGGGGATGATGGTACCACGCTTGCAATTTGTGGCCCCATTCTTGAAAATCATGAAGAAAATGTCATGGTTTTAGGGGGAACTAATGAAGCTGAGGAAGCTCCTGCTGGATTGGAGAAGTTAATGAAGGAAATAGATGAACATGTTTCTTCTTCAGAAGAAACTTTGGCTGAAAGACTAAAAAAGCTAGGGGACTCATACAACCCCAAGAAGAGAAGGACTCCAAAGTCTAAAAAGTCTAAAGCCTCAGTTCCTTCAAAGAAAAGGAAGACTAATGAGTCTGTGGATATACATGTTCCTAGGGTACGTGCTACGAGAAATACTGTACGAGAAGAGGAGGAGAAATTGGAAAAAGCTCAGCAAGATAGCAAAAGAAAGAAGGCAGAAAAAGGGGAAAGCAAAGGTAGGCGAACCTGTTATTGTTGAAGTTGAAGGGTTGTTGGACCTGGTCCAACAAGAAGAGGAGGTTGCTCCAATAGTTATCAAGACACCCAAGCCCAAAAAGGCTAATACTTATTCAAAGAAGTCAGCTACTGTGTACATCACCACTGGGAGTATTGCTTCAAGGACAAGGTCTAAGATAAAGAAGGTGAAGAAAGTACAGATTGTTGAAAGGGATGATGATCCAGAATGGAGTGGAGAGGAAGAGAAGGAGGTTGGAGAAGTGTCTACAGACAGAATTGCCATGTTTGGCAAGAGAAAAATCTTGAACGGAAAATTGTTGAAGGATTTGGAGGAGCCTGGAATGAGATATTTACTGGATTTTCTAGCAGTGCAGGACTGGAAGGACATGGTCCTTCGCATGGAAGGCAGGCTGGTCAGAAATGAAGTTGTGGAGTTCATGGGGAATGCCACAGTCATTGGAGGCAGGGTCACCTCATTGGTCAGGGGAGTTGAAGTCTCCTTTGATGCTCAAGAACTGGGAGTCATTCTAGACATTCCAGCTGAGGGTTATGAAGACTACACGAGGCAGAGATGGCCGTGTTTAGATGGAATGGCCTCAGCTCTCAATATCACCAGATTCTTCTGCGACAATGAGAAGGAGCTTGAACCTAGGGCTGTGTACAAGAGTGAGATGAAGCCTGAGCACAAGCTGCTCTTTGAATTTGTGATCAAATTCCTGCTACCTAGACAAGAACGAACACACTGCTAATTACATGGATTTAACCCTCATGGAGTGTCTGTACAGAGGTAAGCAGATCAATTGGCCAGCCTTTATCATCCAGCTCTTGGACAGAGTAGTGAATGGAACCAAAGCCCATGCGATCCCTTATGGCTTTATTATGAATGCAATTCTTGCTCATTTTAGAGTTCCACTTCTTTGGGAAGGACACTCTGTTGTCTTGTGATTATATTGTCAATGCCCCGGCATATGAACCTGGTTCATCTCGGAAGCAACCAGTGAACAGCAAGGTTCGTACTCTGGTGTAGGAAAGCGAGTTAAAGGATATGGAGATCCTTCGATTGAAGTCTCGCTTAATTAAGGTGGAAGCTGAGCGTGATGCTCTCAAAGCTGAGTTAGCGAAGTAGAAGGAGAAAAATGAAGGTGTTTTACACCAAATGTTGTCCCTTCTACAAATCAAGAACCCAGCCTCATCTGCACTCTCCCAGCCTTAGGAATGTCCAGAGCTACCCCCTCCAAACCTATCAAGTGCCCAGTTCGGGACAGTGTCTAGTTTGTTTTAGTTTTTATTCTGTTTTTCTCATGTTTTGGCTATTTTAATTTTAATATGTTTTGGTGCTGATCAACCCTGTTAATCAATGAAAGCTTGTTGTTTTGAAAAATGTCTCAATTTCTTATTTAGCTTACATTATAACTTTCTTGTGATGATTAATCATGTTTGCACCTGCAGTTGCCAACATTGGCTATGAGTAAGAATTAAAAAACTGGTAAGTATCATTTTGCAAATTTCGATGATGCCAAAAGGGGGAAGATGTGATGTGTGTGATATTTATAACCTAATGAACCTGGTTCTGAATAATTATTGCTTAAAAATATACAAAGTGTTTGAAGTGTATACAGGATAAAAGCACAGAGTTTGTCATCATAAAAAAAAGGGGAATTTGTTGGCCCATGTCACTGAATGGGTTTTGAAGATAGACAAATATTGGCAAGTTGAACCAGGTCCATCAGAGCATACACACCTGAATGGAGCAGTTGGCTCGTACACGCATAGGAGATATCAGTGTGTGATGACCCAAAGGGTCATTTTAAGAATTTACATATAATTCTAGACTTATTAGAGATAAAAAGACTAATTTTAAATACCTCAATTTGTGTGCGCAGTCCGGACGTAAAATCAGAAAGCTTTTATGTGAAAATATGAGAAATAGTAATTTCTAAAGTTAAAATTTCATTATAGTTGACTTTGGTCAACATTTTGAGTAAACGGACCCCGATCCGTATTCCGACGATCCCGAGAGGTCCGCAGTAAAATATGGGACTTGGGCATCTGCCCGAAAATGAATTCCGAGGTCCCAAGCCTTAGAAATCAATTTTTGAAAGAAATTATTTTCCTGAAATATTTATGAAATAAAGAAAAGAATTAATATTTGAAACCATTAGTATCGAGTCCGTATTTCGGTTAAGAGCCCGGTACAAGTTTGTTATAGTATTTATGTGCTAACTATGAAATTTGGTGAAAAAAGGAGTTTATTTGACGTGATTCGGACGTCCGATTGAGAAATAATGAAATTGAAGTGTTCTTGAGAAAAATGATTAGTTTTGAGGTTTAATTCTTAGTTTTACATGTTATTTTCATGATTTGATCGCACGAGTAAGTCCGTATGATATTTTTAGACTTGCGTGCATATTTGATTTAGAGCCCCGAGGCTCGAGTGAGTTTCGGATAGGTCAATCCTTATTTTTCTCTAAACCATTAATGTATATTTTCTTGGATCAATCAAAACCAAAGAAAAACAAATATCAAAACAGATAAGCACCCACAAACATTTTTATAACCCAAAATTCACCAAACTCCAAAAAAAAAAGTAATTCATTATAATTCTATCTCTTTAGTCCAAAAAAATCTCCAACCATTTCGGAGAGGGGGCATATTTCCCTTAGATCCAAATAAATTTCTTTCCTCCTCCGAAACCTCTGCCTTTGGAAATCATCTCAATTCGTTAAAACTCAAAAAGTGTTACAAAAAAATTGAGAAAATTAAAATCTCTTCTTTTGTCTTCTTCAATTTTAGTGCATGATATGACAAGACCAATTATTATACGCTCACCACATTATTATCCTTAGACAAAAGACAACCTCTTTTATCTAGCCAAGATTCTTCGTCATCATGTGCGGCAGTGGCTTGTTGTTGTTCTTGTAGGATCGTAAAATTGTTGGTTTTGGCTATATATAAGGTACCTGCTAGACTTTGTCGTAGGGCTTTGAGGAAAAATCGTAGAAATCGGTTGACGAAAAAAGGACTTTTGCCTTCGAAAGGACATTGTAGTTGTGATGAAATTGAGTTTAATTCAGTTATCCTATTTCTAGCCCTATTGCAGTGGTCGGCGGCGGAAACCTAGAATCTGATAAGGATGCGCTGCAATTGGAGAAGGAAACGTTGTATAAGTTTTATGGTGCTGGCTTTTAGAGAAGCCCCTCTCAACGAGCTGAATATAATGATTCGAGTGTATATGAGGTGAATTCAAGGGGAAAAGTTATAATTGAGCAGTGAATGACTTGCGGAATTGAGGCAAGTGTTTGGTCTAACTTTGGCTTGAGGGAATAGGACTCCCCACTTGTTTGTTATGTGAAAAGCATGGGTGTGGTGTATAGGTGAGGTGACGAGTACCTATGCACCACCCAAATTGTCTGTTGAACATGATCCCCCTTCCCGTTCCTCACTTATTTGATTATGGTTTTACTTGTTATATGTTCGTTATTGTTTCCATGACTATTTGGCCAGATCATTTGTTGTTAGATATTGTTGTGACTATTTTTGGAAAAATATTGATTGTTTGAATTGACTCCCCTGTGATATAAAACGGTTGAGGAGCTTGGCATTTGTTTTACGAAATAAATATTGATATTCTTATGTTCCTGTTGGTTTCATGGTTGAGAGGATATTGATGAAGTTATGAATGCAGTTTATTATTTATAATTATTGAGACAAAAATATTGTGAAAGGCTTGGCCTGAATTGTGAAATTTATGAATAAATTGATATGATATGTCTGGTGGGAGCGGGTTGCACGCCGCAACAAGGAGTGATAAGGGTGGACAGGTGGGATCGGGTTGCACGCTGCAACAGGAGTAATAAGGGTGATATATTTTGGGAGGAGCAATAAGGGAGAACAGGTGGGAGCGGGCTGCATGCCGCAACAAAGAGCGATAATGGATGACATTTATATTTTTTCTGATTTTCAAAAAGAAATAAAGTTTGAAAAGTTTAAATATTTATTTTACTATTCTTTATATATTTTGGTATTATTTTTTTAGTTAAAGCTAAAGTTTGGAAATTTAGAAATTTATTTAAGGATTGGTTATAGCTGAGATGTGAAAAAGGCAACTCACTTATAAAAATTTGTTGTAGCATTTATTTATTTATTTGTTTAGACTTCTCTACTGCTTTGTTATTTAATATTGTTATCGACTATATTGTTAAAGCCCAGCCTTAGCCTCGTCACTACTTTGTCGAGGTTAGGCTCGGCACTTACTCAGTATATGGGGTCGGTGGTACTGATACTACACTCTGTGCTATTTTGCACAGATCCAGGTACTAGTCAGCATTAGGGGATTTCAGGACGACGACCTATTCATTTGGAGACATGAGGTACATCTGCCGGCGTTCGCAGATTTCGAGAGTCTTCTACTATTTTTACATATGCTGTTTTATATTATTCAGAACAGTTACACTATTTCTTTCAGCCCATTATTTGTAGTATTCTTTAGTAGTTCGTGAATTGTGACACCAGACTCTGGGGTAGTTCTAGATTTATTTATATAATTAGTTCGTGGCTTGGCTTAATTTTTTTATATTTTATATTCGGAAGTATTTATTGAAATCCATTAGATCAAGTTTAATTTAAAATTGTTCTATCCTGTAGTGATTAATTAATGGAAATACTTTAGCGAACTCTAACATTGGCTTGCCTAGCAAGTGTGGTGTTAGGCGCCATCACGATCCCTAAGGTTGGGAATTTGGGTCGTGACAAGTTGGTATCAGAGCACTAGGTTTACTTAGGTCTCACAATCTACGAACAAGCTTAGTAGAGTCTGAAGGATCGGTACGGAGACGTCTGTACTTATCTCTCAGAGGCTATTGAGTTAGGAACAATCTCACTTCTCTTCTACTCTGTCGTGTAAATTTACTCTACCATCGATGATTAAACTTGTTTATTCTTGTCCTCTTACAAATCTCAACAACACGCAAAACGTCTACAAGCAGACAAGGGGTCAATCCCTAATGATGGCTACAATTAGGGGAAGAGACAGAAGCAGAGCTCAGACTAAAGCTAGAACATCAGCACATATTGTACAGTTTCAAATAGATCTAGACGCGGAGGTTCTAGCTCAGTCGGTGCATTTTGGACTAGCCCATATCCCAGAAGGATTCATAGTTACTTCAGTACCGCATAACAAGGGAATAGTTGGAAGCAACGGGGTTGAATTATATGAGCTGTGAAATTTAACATTTTGGATTGCCAGGCATTGTGACCTATGACTTCGTGTCAAGTGGAGAAGTCCACTGTCAAGGAATAGATTATGGGGTCATGTATTATATCGATTTTGGCTTGAAAGGTATAAGGCCTGAGATTTTTGCAAGAGATAAAGCTAAGGATTGCAGTGTGTTTGTCTCCTTAATAACCCTATACCTCAGTACCAAAGGATTTATATAAACAACTTTAGATCTACAGAAGGTTTACTCAGTGTGGAAGTCACGGTTGCAGATTTTGGGGTGCTCTAGAGGGAGTATGGTGGTTGACAAACTTCTAGACTATATGGTTCATGCCAAGGTTTATCTGTATAGAGCTCTACTTCTGGGATCATTGTGCATCAATAGAGATGAGAGTTACCCCAAAAGAATGATGAAAAAGTATATGAATAAAGGGTAGCTCAGCAGTGTTGAGTTAACATATTAAAGAATAAATTGGTCGTCGGTGTTTGTGACAAGCCTACGAAGAGGACGACCAGCCAGTGCAACATCAACTGTTTGACTTAGTTCTCATAAATGCTTTTGAAAGAATTTTCTTCTTGGATCCTCCATAATGCGGGGTGCATAAGGTTTGAGCGGTTGCGTCAGGTCATATGACAGTGTTAGAACATGCTACCAGGTTCGATAAGTCAGCCTGTCACACTCCTACTTCGATTTATCTAGCCAGAAAGCAAGTCCACAGACTCATTAAAGGACTCAAATATGATTGTAAAATTTTGGACAACTCAGGGCGGGTTGATACTTTATTTCAGCTAGTGGTAGAAATTGTCCTAGGCTTGGGAGAGTCATATTTCATCATAACACTCAAGTTATGTGCCCCATTGAAGTTATAATTCAATTTACATGAACAACTAGAGAAAAAAGGGTCAGAATGTCAACGGTGGAGGTCAGATTCCTAGAGGTGGAGACCCAGCCAATTGATATATTTTCTATGGTATCACTGAGGTCGTTATATCAAATGGTACCATTACAAGAATAATCTCTACTTATTATAAAGTGATGATTTCCTGAACTTAAATCAGTTATGCGTATCTAATAAAATTCTTCTAATATGCTCCACTCTCGGGTGAGCTTCGTAACTCAAAAAAAAATCTACTTATGTGAATACTTGTTTTGAGAGATTCTATGGAGATAGCCGCGCCTATCATTACATGTTGTAATTTTGTTCGACAGAAAATATTTAAAGGAAGAAAATGGAATGTTTTGGGTGGCGATATGCATATTACTTGTGATTCAAAATTGAGGACGAGATCCTCGCATTTTAATATGATTTGATATGTTTAAATCGGGCTACGATCCGTGGTGGTAGTTATGTAAGGATGGGATCCTTGTGGTGGAAATTCTTGTGTTTAAAGTCTCCCTTGTGAATTAAAACTTTACTATAGTACGGGTAGGGAGTCATGCCTGTTAGGATTATTCAACAATTCATGTATAAAATAATAATGATCATAATAATAAATGAATAAATAATGATAATAAAAGTAATACTAATAATATTTAAATAAATAAAGAAATAAACTAATTAATTAACTGTGTATAATTTTCCAAATCCGTGTCAGAATTATTGAGCTTTGACCTGCGAGGTATGTGACGCCCATGTGGCATTAAATAAGATACGTTAATTCGGTTATATAATTACGAGGTCTTCAAACGTCGTATCTCGTTATTGGTAATGTGAAGGTTTGAAAGGAGACTTTCTATTGTTAACGTGAAACTAATTGATAATTTTGTAACTGACTATGAACAACTATTAAGGAAATTGAGACAGTCAAGAACTAGCCTAGACCCACTGCAGCTACGGATATTAGGAGTTTCTTGGGTTATTACCGTCATTTTGTGGAAGGGTTCTCATCCATAGCAGCCCTAAAGACCAAATTGACTCAGAAAGGTGCCCCCATTTAAATGGTCAGATGAGTGTGAGGCGAGCTTTCAGAAGGTCAAGACAGCCTTGACTTCAGCATTGGTGTTGGTGTTACCATCAGATTCGGGTTCTTTCACGGTGTATTGTGATGCTTCTCGAGTTGGCCTTGGAGCAGTGTTGATGCAGGATGGCAGGGTAATTGGGTATGCATCTCGTCAGTTGAAAGTCCATGAGAAGAATTACCCTGTTCATGATTTAGAGTTGGCAGCTATTGTTCATGCTTTGAAAATTTGGAGGCACTATCGTTATGGCGTGTCGTGTGAGATTTTTACTGACCATCGAAGCCTCCAGTACTTATTCAAGCAGAAAGATCTAAATTTGAGGCAGCAGAGGTGGTTAGAGTTGTTAAAAAATTATGATGTCACTATACTGTATCACCGGGGGAAGGCCAATGTGGTGGCCGATGCATTGAGTAGAAAAGCGATAAGTATGGGCAGTCTTGCATATATTCCAGTTGGCAAGAGACCGTTGGCCTTCGACATTTAGACCTTAGCTAATCAGTTTGTGAGATTGGATATTTCGCCCAACAGTGACTTAGCTTGCACTGTCGCTCGGTCTTCCCTATTTGATCGTATCCGAGAGCGACAGGATGATGACCCACATTTGGCAGTCCTTAGAGACACGGTCCGGCACGGTGATGCCAAGCAGGTTACAGTTGGGGATGATGGCGTTTTGAGGATGCAGGGTAGGTTGTGTGTGCCTAATGTCGATGGCCTGAGAGAGTTAATTCTTGAGGAGGCTCATAGATCCAAGTATTCTATTCACCCAGGTGCAGCAAAAATGTATCAAGATTTGAGGCAGCATTATTGGTGGAGACGGATGAAAAAAGATATTGTGGCTTATGTGGCTCGTTGCTTAAATTTTCAGCAGGTAAAATATGAGCATCAAAGACCTGGTGGTTTGCTTCAGCAGATAGAGATTCCCGAGTGGAAGTGGGAGCATATCACTATGAATTTCGTTGTTGGGCTCCCACGGACTCAGAGGAAATTCGATGCGGTTTGGGTTATTCTGGATAGGCTGACGAAATCAGCACATTTCATTCTTGTGGCAAGTGCTTATACTTCAGAGCAGTTGGCTGAGTTATATATTTGGGAGAGACTTCGTGCAGCTCAGTCTAGGTAGAAGAGTTATGCTGATCGTAAGGTTCGTGATGTAGCATTTATGGTTGGAGAGAGAGTATGGCTTCGTGTGTCGCCCATGAAAGGTGTTAAGAGGTTTGGGAAGAAGGGCAAGTTGAGTCTTAGGTACATCGGGCCGTTTGAGATTCTTGATAAGGTGGGGGAGGTATCTTACAGACTTGCATTGCCTCTTGGGTTATCCTCTGTTCATCCGGTATTCCATGTGTCTATGCTCCAGAAATATCATGGTAGCCCGTCCCACGTGTTAGATTTCAGCTCTGTCTAACTGGACAAAGACCTGACTTATGAGGAGGAGCCGGTGGCTATTTTAGACCGTCAGGTTCGTCAGTTGAGGTCTAAGAGTCATCCTTCAGTTCGAGTGTAGTAGAAAATTCAGCTCGTTGAGGCAGCTACTTGGGAGTCCGAGTCGGACATGCTGAGTAATATCCACAGTTGTTCGCTAATTCAGGTAATCTTCTATGTCCGTTCGAGGACGAACGTTTGTTTTTGAGGTGGAGATTGTGATGACCCAAAGGGTCATTTTAAGAATTTACATATAATTCTAGGCTTATTAGCGATAAAAAGACTAATTTTAAATACCTCAATTTGTGTGCGCAGTCCAAGCGTAAAATCAGAAAGCTTTTATGTGAAAATATGAGAAATAGTAATTTCTAAAGTTAAAATTTCATTATAGTTGACTTTGGTCAACATTTTGAGTAAACGGACCCCTATCCGTATTCCGACGATCCCGAGAGGTCCGCAGTAAAATATGGGACTTGGGCGTATGCCCGAAAATGAATTCCGAGGTCCCAAACTTTAGAAATCAATTTTTGAAAGAAATTGTTTTCCTGAAATATTTATGAAATAAATAAAAGAATTAATGTTTGAAACCATTGGTATCGAGTCTGTATTTTGGTTCGGAGCCCGGTACAAGTTTGTTATAGTATTTATGTGCTAACTGTGAAATTTGGTGAAAAAAGGAGTTTATTTGACGTGATTCGGACGTCCGGCAGAGAAATAATGAAATTGAAGTGTTCTTGAGAAAAATGATTAGTTTTGAGGTTTAATTCTTAGTTTTACATGTTATTTTCATGATTTGATCGCACGAGTAAGTCTGTATGATATTTTTAGACTTGCGTGCATATTTGATTTAGAGCCCCGAGGCTCGAGTGAGTTTCGGATAGGTCAATCCTTCTTTTTCTCTAAACCATTAATGTATATTTTCTTGGATCGATCAAAACCAAAGAAAAACAAATATCAAAACAGATAAGCACCCACAAACATTTTTATAACCCAAAATTCACCGAACTCCAAAAAAAAGGATTTCATTATAATTCTATCTCTTTAGTCCAAAAAAAGCTCCAACCATTTCGGAGAGGGGGCATATTTCCCTTAGATCCAAATAAATTTCTTTCCTCCTCCGAAACCTCTGCCTTTGGAAATCATCTCAATTCGTTAAAACTCAAAACGTGTTACAAAAAAATTGAGAAAATTAAAATCTCTTCTTTTGTCTTCTTCAATTTTAGAGCATGATATGAAAAGACCAATTATTATACGTTCACCACATTATTATCCTTAGACAAAAGACAACCTCTTTTATCTAGCCAAGAATCTTCGTCATCATGTGCGGCAGTGGCTTGTTGTTGTTCTTGTAGGATCATAAAATTGTTGGTTTTGGCTATATATAAGGTACCTGCTGGACTTTGTCGTAGGGCTTTGAGGAAAAACCGTAGAAATCGGTTTGACGAAAAAAGGACTTTTTCCGTTGAAAGGACACTGTAGCTGTGATGAAATTGAGTTTAATTCAGTTATCCTATTTCTAGCCCTATTGCGGTAGTCGGCGGCGGAAACCTAGAATCTGATAAGGATGCGCTGCAATTGGAGAAGGAAACGTTGTATAAGTTTTATGGTGCTGGCTTTTAGAGAAGCCCCTCTCAACGAGCTGAAATATAACGATTCGAGTATATTTGAGGTGAATTCAAGGGGAAAAGCTATAATTGAGCAGTGAATGACTTGCGGAATTGAGGTAAGTGTTTGGTCTAACTTTGGCTTGAGGGAATAGGACTCCCCACTTATTTGTTTTGTGAAAAGCATGGGTGTGGTGTATAGGTGAGGTGACGAGTACCTATGCACCACCCAAATTGTCTGTTGAACATGATCCTCCTTCCCGTTCCTCACTTATTTGATTATGGTTTTACTTGTTATATGTTCGTTATTGTTTCCATGACTATTTGGCCAGATCATTTGTTGTTAGATATTGTTGTGACTATTTTTGGAAAAATATTGATTGTTTGAATTGACTCCCCTGTGATATAAAACGGTTGAGGAGCTTGGCATTGTTTTACGAAATAAATATTGACATTCTTATGTTCCTGTTGGTTTCATGGTTGAGAGGATATTGATGAAGTTATGAGGAAAATGCAGTTTATTTTTTATAATTATTGAGACAAAAATATTGTGAAAGGCTTGGCCTGAATTGTGAAATTTATGAATAAATTGATATGATATGTCTGGTGGGAGCGGGTTGCACACCGCAACAAGGAGTGATAAGGGTGGACAGGTGGGATCGGGTTGCACGCTGCAACAGGAGTAATAAGGGTGATATATTTTGGGAGGAGCAATAAGAGAGGACAGGTGGGAGCGGGTTGCACGCCGCAACAAGGAGCGATAAGGGAGGACATTTATATTTTTTCTGATTTTCAAAAAGAAATAAAGTTTGAAAAGTTTAAATATTTATTTTACTATTCTTTATATATTTTGGCACTATTTTTTTAGTTAAAGCTAAAGTTTGGAAATTTGGAAATTTATTTAAGGATTAGTTATAGCTGAGATGTGAAAAAGGCAACTCACTTATAAAAATTTGTTGCAGCATTTATTTATTTATTTGCTTAGACTTCTCTACTGCTTTGTTATTTAATATTGTTATCGGCTATATTGTTAAAGCCCAACCTTAGCCTCGTCACTACTTCGTCGAGGTTAGGCTCGACACTTACTTAGTATATGGGGTCGGTGGTACTGATACTACACTCTGTGCTATTTTGCACAGATCCAGGTACTAGTCAGCATTAGGGGATTTCAGGACGATGACCTATTCATTTGGAGACATGAGGTACATCTGCCGTCGTTCGCAGATTCCGAGAGTCTTCTCTTATTTTTACATATGTTGTTTTATATTATTCAGAACAGTTACACTATTTCTTTCAGCCCATTATTTGTAATATTCTTTAGTAGTTCGTGAATATTGACACCAGACTCTGGGGTAGTTCTAGATTTATTTATATAATTAGTTCGTGGCTCGGCTTAATTAATTTATTTTTTATTTTATATTCGGAAGTATTTATTGAAATCCATTGGATCAAGTTTAATTTAAAATTGTTCTATCCTGTAGTGATTAATTAATGGAAATTCTTTAGCGAACTCTAACATTGGATTGCCTAGCAAGTGTGGTGTTAGGCGCCATCACGATCCCTAAGG
>MDKJ01241879.1:0-11842 GCA_005239525.1 Nicotiana knightiana
AAAATCCTATATTACTTGTCGACCATGTACACTTGCGTGTGCATTGGGAAATCAACCAACACCAAGGCTACTTTGCTCTACTGCAACATTCTACTGTTGTCCTTTGGTTGCATAACTGGTATGTTTCTAATATTCCAAACAACATGTTTCAGATCTATTTGAATTTCTTATTATTCCTAGCATGCTTCTATTTGAGTTTCTATTGCTTGCTATGTCACTAGCATGTCAATCCCTCCATATGATCTCTCTTCTTCTTCTAGCTTAGCACTAACCCCTGCTCTATTCCCTGTGGTTCATTAAGGCCTATGGGATCATTTGACTATGTGACTACTGTCTCTTTCCCCCCTTTGCATGTCTAGCATATTTGTATGTCTTCTTGATCAACTGTCTAGCCTCTCTTCTGTGATCTCTTTAACAGTTGTATAATTGCTTATTACTTCCATGAGGGTATCTTCAATATGTGATGAACTTGTAACTGGAATTGATTACCTGTTGTCACCTTTATTTGTCCCTAAACCCCTTTCCATATGTCTGTGATTGTTGCTTATAACTCTTCTGAGTTACGGTCAGCTATTGTTGCCTCTTTTCACCAGTCTCTATGATGTCTTATGAATCTATGTGATTTCTTGACTATGTGACTACTCCTATTTGCCTGCTTGTATAATGTCCCTTATATGTTCTCTTTAGTAACTGTCTAAATGTTGTACCCCCACCTGTAATATGTGATTCGTTTTGAGTACCAATCATGTGCAAGTTACAATCTGTCCCCAACCCTTGTCTTTGTTTGTGGTTGTTTTATGACCAGTTTACCTCCTTTATTCAAAAACAATCTCATGTTACCCCCTTAATATATGTGATGAATTTGTAATGTTTAAACGATACGCTGCCCTATTTTAAGTCCTCTGCATCCCTTTCCCTGTTTGTTTGTTTTCTTGGAACTCTACTGAGTTGTGATTAGTGCTATTACTTCCTGTTTCAAAAATCATTTTCTTTTGTTAGTATCTAAGTGGTTTTAAAATCTCCTTTCTTAATCTCTTTCCTGCACTTCACAATTCCTAGACCTTTAGGTTCCACCCCCCCTCAGTGTGTGCATCGCTTAGGGACCATGAGTTCCCTCTGAACCTTGAGACACTGAGGTAATGGTATTCTACACTGCACTTGTTTAACCATGGACATTTGTTGGGTGCTAGTATTGGCTAGGGCCCTCACTAAGGCCTTTGGGAGCTTTGCCGCACCTAGGTAGATGTAAGACTGTGGACTTGAGAGGGGGTGATCCTGGGAGATTGGGCCTGATTGAAGTCTTCTTATAGAATAACTTCTTATTTTCCTTTTTCATTATTGTAATTCATTTATTATGGTCTGTAATAATTTATAAACGAATATCGGGGCTGGATAGTGAATATGGGGGGTTATGCATGCCTAGCTTAGGTAATGGGTAGAAAACATGCCTATAGGACCTTATTCACTTATTTGTGCATTAGATAATATGCATAGGACATGCATTTCACATGTTAGAAATCCTGTTTTAGGATTCTCACTTTCAGCATGTTATTATACTCAGTTCATGATCCTGATCAGTTAATAAACAAGCAACATCAACTGTCACAAAGTCATTGCTGCATTTTCATCTTAGAAGCCATGTTTTTAGGAACTCCTATGTGCATTAGATATCCTGCTGCCTAAGAGCTTTCACTCGTTTGAGTTGCAATTGTTAAAATTTCTAACTATCCTTGTTTAATCTAATAATCCCGTAAAATATGGATAATTTGTTTGAAGCAGTTTTCTGCAAGTATATGTCCCCTTTAAATCAGACTTAAAATATTCATGTTAACCCCTTTGATATAATTAGGAAATATAGGCGACGCCTAGGAAAACTTTAGGCCTAATGCATATTGAGAACAACTAATTAGGTTTGAAATAGATCAGTCCCTTTAAAAACCCCTTTTGTTTCCTGAGGCTTGCCTTTTATTTTACCCCGTCGGAGTCATTTTGCTCTTACTCTATTTTAAAACAGTCTTGAAACTGTGTGTTTGTTCCTTTTAGGGCTCACTAATTTTGTGCTATTATGTTTAAACTACTGGGTTTTCGACATGTTTTATTCTGCTCCAAATCATGCCATTTCGAATCCTTATGCCCTTCAAGTCACTATGTTTTGATACCATTTTAATACTCTTTTTACTACAGTTCCTTGAAGATTAATAGCTATTACTCCATATTGAGCCACTGTACTTATTTACTTATCCTTTAAAATCATTTCAAACCCATGCTTTAATAACTTTCCTCTATGTTTATTGAAAGCTTTTAATCACTGCCTATTTCTAAGTCTACTGCTGCTTTTAGCAACTGTATTCCAGTCACTTATCACTATTTTACTTTTAAAAAAATGGATTCGAATGATTTTCTGCTATGTGTTTCTTGAAAGCTTTAAATCACTTTACTTTTAAGTTTTTACCATTACCTCTAACTGCGATGTTTCTGAAAGTCAAATATCTTTTAATCATTCAATCTCAATTAAATCCTATGCCTTCATCAAGTTTATTTTCAAAATTAGATTCTTCTTGATTTACTGTTTGCCAAAAATTCCTGTTTTAAACTCCTATCATTGAGACTTTATGTGTGTTTGAGTCGTGCAAGTTATATGTCTACCTGTGGAGGAATCCATGAGCCTTTATTTGTCCCTATGTGTTCCTTCATATGTGAAGTCTTACTTGTTATGCATGTCGCCTAGTATTTTATCCTTTAAACCTAGGGGTCCAGCCTAGCACTCACATTGTAGGATTAGTGGTCCTAAACACCCTCCAGGACTCATAGGATGGGACGGGTAATGGCACGCAATAAGCTTTCGTGACCAACACATGCGTTTTAAATAACCTTACGGGGTGGGAAGGGTAGAATACAGATATGATGATCGGTGTGCTAATACCACGTGTAGCCGCCTCCTCGAGGTGTGACATATCGGGTATTGCATTGAAGTGATTCGTATTACTTTAAACCTGGGACAATTCTTTTCAATGTTTATGTTATTCGAAAACCCTTTAAATATTTTCATACTTGTTTTAAATCCCCTCATACGTGAACCTTATTTGTTACTTGCTCACCGTCCAAATTCACAAAACTTATTGGTTGGGACCCACGTTTGTGGATCTTTAGGGGTGCCTAATATCTTCCCCTTGGGATAATTTCAAGCCCTTATCCAATCTCTGGTAATGCGAACTAGTTCATGAGTTATCAACTCTAGGTGACCTAACGCACCATAAAATCGTTAGGTGGCGACTCTTCCTTAAACCTCTTCCTTTAAGGAGATGTCCAAAATGTCATCAACCTGATCTCTCTGTCTAACCCGTGCGATAGAAAAAGGGGGCGTGACAGCATAGCGACTCTGTTGGGGATCTTCCCTAGGCTCATACCATTACAATTTGCTTTGTGAATTTGGACCTTTAATTTGAATTTAAATGCTTATGCCTTTTCCTATTCCCCATTATATACCGTTCATTGTTTTTTTTTACAGATATTTATTTCACCTGAATGTAACTACCATATCTTCATGTTTTTTTATAACCGCTTTCCATTATAACTGTTGTATTTCCTTTATTTACCGCTTTCCTCAACGTGAAAATACATGCCTATCTGTTTTAATGATTCTTATTGCATATCATGCTCCGCATTCATATTCCACTCGTGCCAAACAAAACCTATAGCAACGCTTACAATGAGTGGTTGCGCTATTCCAATATTACTACCCCCTAAATTTGGAAAGGCGTATTTGCGGTAAAACTAGTCGATAAGCGGTGCAGTCAACAGTTTCGTGCCTTCCCCCTTGAGTTGTCCGCTCAAGGGTACCAGTCTAAAACCCTAATAAAAACCTTACTATATTGTTGCATGCATCATGGTCAAACCTAGCCAGGCTAACGTGTTATCCTCACAATAGCTTTTAAGATAGCCTTGTCCAAAGTTCATTGGGTTTCCCTAGAACCCAAAAGGACACCTTCACGTTCTGTGCATTTATTTGGAGAACTTAAATGCTCATGTTAATTATTGATGTTAAATAGTCGAGTCTGGTGGGGGTAAAGGCCTAACCTGTTTACTTTGCAGAGATGAAGCACGAGGTCCCCAGATTCGGCATGGTCATCAACATCCACCCAAAACTTTTAAATTAGTGGGAAGACTCGCATTCAAGCGACAAATCAGCAGCCAAAAAACACCTGGGCAACCTGCCTTCTCTTTTGGACGTTCAGCCAAATAACATGATGATAGAGGTTGTCACCTTATTCTGGGATTGTGATCGATCGGTTTTTCGATTTGGGAACAATGAGATGACACCGCTGCTAGAGGAGATAGGGGTTTAGCTAGTTTGCCTTGGGAGTCTCAAGGGTTATTGAGGCCTGAAAATCGAACAGGCCGGGGTTTTCTCAAGATAATGGGACTGAAGAAGAATCCTGATTTAGTCTGTTTGGAAGACTCTTACATTCCCTTTGACTACTTGTACGAGAGGTATGGCCGTAGTCAGTCTTACCGCACATACCAGGAAGAATTCGCCCTCACCTCTCTAGGAAACATTCATCGCCGTGTATTCGTCTTCATATTCTTTTTTTTGGGATTGATGGTCTTCCCGACGAAGAAGGGGAGAATCCACACCAGACTGGCCATGGTTACCAAGACTTTGATGGAAGGGATCGACGGACAGGATTTCAGCATTGTACCCATGATCATTGATGACATATACCGAGCTTTGGAGAACTGTCAACGAGGAGCAAAACATTTTGAGGGTTGCAACATTCTACTCCAGCTCTGGCTCACCGAGCATCTGCAAAGGGGTGACTACCGTCAAGACATACATAGGAGAATTTGGGATGATCATATTGTTTTCCATCACCCAAAGCGTATGAACTACATCCCCGACATGTTTGCCAGCCAGAAAATGCTAAGGGATGGGTTGAGATATTGGGAGATCTAACCGAGAATCAAATCCAATGGATGTTCGAGTGGTTCCCGACCGACGAATTCATCATTCGGACTAGAGACGCTCTGTTCCTGATATTGATTGGTCTATATGGACATACCCTTACGTCCCGATTCGTGTCATGAGGCAGGCAGGGAGGAAGCAAGTCATCCCAAGGGTCGAGAAAATGAGTCATCTCAGGGCAGACTTCCAAAATGATGACAGTCCTGATAAGTGTCAAGCTCAGCAATTGTGGCACTGCAGGATACGGTTGGAGAAGGATACTATCGATCCTGACAGGTATCACGCTGGTTGCTCTCCTTACTATCTGGGATGGTTGGAAGATAACTGGGGAGGAAATCTTGAGCCAGGTTTCGCTCAAGGACATAGGGTCATAGACGAGAAAGCCGAGGCAACAACTAGGTTCAACCAGCTGCGCAAAAGGCTCCGTGACTGTGAAGAAGATCATCACAAAATCCACATAGCTAACAAAAAGCTGATGGAGGAATGGAAGGACATGGTCATCACTTCCACCCGAAGGCTAGCACACTTGGAACGAGGCATCGTTTACTTGGAGGAGAAGTTCCTTAGGAGGATCGAAACTTGTCAAAAGACCGTGGGAGCTGAAGGAGGAATTCTAGCCAAGACCTATTTGTTGTTGGGACTCCGCGAGATAGGAATGTTGATCAAAGCAAGTAAAGGTGTCGAGTCTGGGGAAGGTCCTTCTGGGACCAAATAGATAGGATTTGTCTTTACTTGTTTTTGATGTAATAAGGCCACTGGCCATTAATGACATTTTATGTTTTCGCATTCTTAGAGTCAAGTAGGATTTGTCTATTTTTTCGTCATCAATAAAATGAGGCATTTAGCATTTAAGTTCTCCAAATTAATGTGTCGCTAGGCCTACCTCGGGCATAAAGAGGTTCCCCAACTTAGGATGCATTTTACATTTTTGCATTACGTGTTTAAATTATTGCAATATTCTTTATATCTTAACTAACTTCACTGCCTTTTTGTTAGTTATTCCCCTTCCCAAAGGTTTGTTCGTGCACTCTGGCATCAACATCTTATCGCACCAGATCAAAAGGCCCTCCCCCTACTCCTCCTCCCAGTCCTCCCAAAGGAAAAGGCAAGGGTAAAACTAAAATGGCAGATGCAAGCGGTAGTAGAAAAGACAACAGGGATGAATAGGTTGAGATCGTTGATGGTCAGGGTATTCAGGTTCTGCACGAGGGTATGTCTCCACTAGAGAAGAAGCTGCTGAAATTCCAAGAGGAACTTGACCAAGTCAAGAATTTGGCCCACTTATCATTCTCCCTCAACGTTCCAGACGTTCACTTCCCAAATACTCTAAACCCCACTTTACCCCAAAGCGTCCCAAAACAACCCAATCACCCCAAAGATCCCGTTCCACCAGCACCACGCAACTACAACACCCCACCTCTTCAAGATCAGACAAGAGACCACTTACAGGCTTATGACAACCCCATTCATGTGGAAATTATAGCTCACTCCACACCACATACACATGAGTCTGACGAGAAGGACAAGATCATCAGGAATATGGCCGAGGAACTCAAGAAATTGACCAACCGAGTTCAGGGCGTCGAAGGAGTTAAAGGGGTTGAGGGATTGAATTATGAGGACCTTTGCATACAGCCCGATGTTGAACTGCCCGAGGGGTACAAACCTCCTAAGTTCGAGATGTTCGATGGTACTGGTGACCCAAGAGTCCATCTAAGAACTTACTGCGACAAATTGGTCGGCGTGGGAAAAGATGAAAGGATCCGCATGAAACTTTTCATGAGGAGTTTGAAAGGTGATGCACTATCCTGGTACATCAATCAGGATCCAAAGAAATTGGATCAGTTGGGTGAATATGGCTACGAACTTCATAGATAGATTCAGATTCAACACGGAGAATGCACCGGATGTCTTCTACATCCAGAACTTGAAGAAGAAACCAACTGAGACTTTTCGCGAGTATGCTACTTGTTGGAGGTCAGAGGCTGCTAAGGTTAGGCCAGCCTTGGAAGAAGAACAGATGAAGAAACTCTTTGTGCGCGCTCATGATCCTCAGTACTATGAACGGCTGATGATAGTCGAAGGGCACAAATTTTCTGATATCATCAAGTTGGGATAACGACTCGAGGAAGGCATAAAAAATGGTATGGTTACTAACTTTGAAGCCTTACATGCTACCAACAAAGCTCTGCAATCCGGTGGTGTGTCCAAGAAAAGGGATGTAGGAGTCGTGATGGTGGCACAGTAAGCCAAGTCCCCTTCCAAATATCAAGTATACCCCGCACCTTCCTTCACATACCAACCAGCTCTAAGTTACCAAGCACCTTCACCTCAATACCAGATAGCCTCACCCACCTACCAAGCTCCACCACCTACATATCAGCCTACCTCGCCCAGATATTCCCAGCCAGCTCCCGTCTATAATTCCTACAATCCCCAACCTTCTCACTACCAATCACCATCTGCTCGCAAAAACTTCTCAAGACCTCGCCCAAATTTCGACCGTCGTCCACCAAAACAGTATACCGCCATAGCTTAACCCATTGACCAATTATATGAAAATCTTAAAGCTACAGGTTATGTCACACCCATCCCCGCTGTCATCCTTGAGAACCCATCTCAATGGGTCAACCCAAACAAAACATGTGCTTAACACTCCGGCATGAAGGGACACACCATCGAGGAATGTCGTTCTTTGAAAGACAAGATACAAACCCTCATAGACAACAAGATCATTGTAGCTAAGGACCCTACTCCTAATGTTCGCAATAATCTGCTGCCTGATCATAGGGGTGGTGTCCACATGATTGAGGTCGAAGATGATTGGGATCCTGAGGGATCAATTGGGCTAATTGTCGATGGTGATCCAAAGAAGCCTGCGATTACTCTAAATCCGATCGTGGTCTAGATGCAGCCATCTGAGGAAGTGGAGGTAAACATGTCAATTCCGCTTGAGTTTGAATCAAGACCACCCGCCAAAGGAAAGGCCCCAGGGCCGATCGATGTCGAGTTTGTGCGACCGCTCGAAGTTGCAGTCCGTCCATCTATAACATATACTCTGACAGGGATAAGAATGACCACACCTATTCCAGTGGCAATGCATGGCACCCTTTTATTTAGACGCCATCCATGGGATTATACCGCTAAAGCAAGGAGGAAAGGTAAAGACAGGTCTGAAGAAGCCATCGCTGCACAGGGTATGACGAGAACTGGCAGAGTTTACACCCCTGAGCATTTGGCGGAGTCTAGCAAGCTGGCCAACAATCGTCCCCCTATCATTGAAACAGGTTCTGATGATCAGTGGAGAAACATACAAGATAAGGAGTATTCAGTCCTCGACCAGTTGAACAAAACACCAGCTCAGATATCCATCCTCTCCCTGTTACAAAACTCTGAAACTCACAGGAACGAGAGTGCTAGTTAAGCATATGTGCCAGACAATATCACGAGTGGGGAAATGGCCAACATGGTAGGCCAGGTGCTGGAGAGCCATAAGATCACTTTCCGTGAGGATGAGCTACCGCCCGAGGGCTAGGTCATAATAGAGCACCACATATCACGGTACAATGTGAGGATCATTTCATCACAGGGATCCTAATTGATGGGGGTTCCAGCCTCAACATCTATCCGCTGGTCACGCTTAAGAAATTGGGAAAAATTTTACATGAGATAAAGGAAGGAGAGATCAACGTAAAGGCCTTCGACGGTTCGGAAAGGTCCACCATGGGAGAAATCACCTTGTGCTTGCAGATGGGACCAACTTGGTTCGATGTATATTTCCAAGTGAGAGATGTGCCTGCATCTTACAACTTACTATTGGGACGACCTTGGATCCACGCTACTGGGCCGTGGAATCAAACCTACATCAAGCTATGAAGTTTGAATGGAACCATCAAGAGGTAATCATTCACGGAGACGGTAGCAACCATATCTACAGTCGCCAGACCTTTTTGGTCATCGATGGAAGGAGGAAGTTGGGTGGAGAAATCTATCATGACATAGATCGTGTTAACGCTATTGACAAAGACAAGTGATGGGACAGTAAGTCCGAAAGCATACTGAACTGGCAATAGTACGAGTTGGGTAAAGGGATCGGTAAGCATCTTCAAGGAATAACAAAGCCGATAACACTAAGAAGCATGGTACTACTTTTGGTCTAGGTTACGAATACACTTGGAAGGAGTTCAGGGATTGGTCGCCACCATGGCAGGGCCCCTATTACCCATTGGAGCAGCCAATAACCCGCATAGAGCAGACTTTCCAGTCGGCTGACGTCATATTTGGTATAGGCGAAGAAGAAGTGCTAGCAGCGATAAGGGATCTATTTCTGGATGATGAGGACATGGACTGCTGTGTCATTCTTGAAGAGGAGGGGGAGGAAGGCCCTTCCATACAATTCGTGAGCAAGGGATCACATCTCCACAATTGGTCTATTAGGACAACCAAAGCCCGTCGAGCCTCGGGGTAGCAAGGCTAACAAAACAAACATTATTTACAGTTTATTTATTCAAAGCATTTCCTTCCTTTTCGCATTTTTAATTTCTGCAAGAAAAGAGCTCTTATGTTCAAACAATTACTCAATTTATCAAAGCATTTCCAATTTCTTTATAAATCTAACATTTACTTATATTTATTTGTTACTGTTTTCCTCCCCATTACCTTATTTTACACAGCATTACTATTACTTATCTTGATGAACCGACGATTGTGACCTGCAACGAGGCAACACAACCAATGGATTCCGAGTCAGACGAGGATGATATACCTGAGGATATTATTAAAGAAGTCGAGAACTTTGAGAATAGACCTAAGTCTAACTTGGACGAGACTGAGGTCGTCAACCTGGGAAACACAGAGAACGTCAAAGAAACACGCATCAGTATTCATCTGTGCCCGTCAAAAAAAGAGGAATATACAGAATTTTTAAGGGAGTATGAGGGCATATTCGCCTGGTCTTATGATGAAATGACTGGCCTCAGTACATCTATTGTGGCCCACAAGCTGCCTACCAATCCAACATGCCCACCAGTAAAGAAAAAGCTCAGGAAGTTCAAACCAGACATGAGCTTGAAAATCAAAGAAGAGGTCACCAAGAAAATCAACGCTAGGGTTCTTCGGGTGGTCGAATATCCTACGTGGTTAGCCAACATTGTGCCTGTACCAAAGAAATATGGGAAGGTCAGAGTTTGCGTCGACTACCAGGATCTTAACCGGGCTAGTCCGAAAGACAACTTCCCCTTGCCAAACATACACATCTTAATTGACAATTGTTCCAAGCACGAGCTGCAGTCCTTTGTAGATTGTTTTGTTGGTTACCATCAGATTTGGATGGACGAGGAAGATGCTGAGAAAATGGCGTGCATTACGCCATGAGGAGTGTATTGCTACAAAATGATGTCATTCGGTGTAAAGAATGCAGGGGACACTTACATGAGAGCCATGACCACTATATCCCATGACATGATTCACAAGGAGATTGAGGTATATGTGGACAACGTCATCATCAAATAAAAGAAAGCTGCGGATCACATGGGAGATTTGAGAAAGTTCTTCAACAGGTTAAGGAAATACAATCTGAAACTTAACCCTTCAAAGTGTGCGTTCGGGGTTCCTACTGGCAAGCTGCTAGGGTTCATTGTGAGTCGTCGAGGAATAGAGCTAGATCTATCAAAGGTCAAAGACATCCAAGAATTATCTCCACCAAAGAACAAAAAGGATGTTATAAGCTTCCTGGGACAGCTCAATTATATCAGGCGGTTCATAGCCCAGTCTACCGTCATTTGTGAACCAATTTTTAAGATGTTGAGAAAGGATGCTGCAACCAAATGGACTGAGGATTGTCAAAAGGCCTTCGACAGAATCAAGGAGTCTCTCTCAACACCACCAGTCTTGGTACCCTCGAGCCGGTAAACCCCTATTACTCTACCTGGCTGTATTAGATGGAGCTTTCGGTTGCGTTCTCGGGAAACATGATGAAACGGGAAGGAAGGAGCAAGCAATTTACTATCTCAGCAAGAAATTCACCCCGTATGAGGCTCAGTATTCTCTATTAGAGAGCACCTGTTGTGCTTTGACTTGGGTCACACAGAAGCTGAGGCATTATTTCTGTGCCTACACAACATACCTCATATCAAGGATGGATCCGCTCAAGTACATCTTCCAGAAACCGATGCCCACTGGCAAGCTGGCTAAATGGCAGATCCTGTTAAGTGAGTTCGACATCATTTACGTAACTCAAAAGGCAGTCAAAGGACAAGCATTAGCCGATCATCTTGCTGAGAATCCTGTGGACGGAGAATACGAACCCTTAAAAATGTATTTCGCCGATGAGGAAGCATCATTCGTAAGAGAGGACATTGCAGAATCCTACGACGGTTGGAGGATGTTCTTTTATGGGGCCGCAAACTTCAAAGGTGTGGGTATTGGAGCAGTCTTAATTTCAGAAACTGGTCAGCACTGCCCGGTATCCGCCAAACTCAAGTTCCCATGCACCAACAACATTGATGAATATGAGGCATGCATCCTGGGGCTCAACTTGGCCATTGACATGAATGTTCAAGAACTATTAGTAATTGGTGACTTGGACTTATTGATACACCAAGTTCAAGGAGAATGGGCGACCAAGAATTCCAAGATACTACCATACCTACATCGTGTGCAGGAATTGAGAAGGAGGTTCACGAAGATTGAATTCCGGCACGTTCCTAGAATCCAGAACGAGTTCGCCGATGCATTGGCTACCTTGTCATCTATGATCCAGCATCCAGACAAGAACTTCATTGATCCCATCCCGGTGAGGATCAGGGGTGGCTAACAGGCTGGGCCCGGGCCAAACGGGCTAAGCGGGCCGGGCTAAGCGGGCCCGGGCTATGCGGGCCT
>ML433119.1:0-11865 GCA_005239525.1 Nicotiana knightiana
CCCGAAAATGATGATAAGATATATCAAACAACAGAGACTAAGATGAAAATAGATAACTCAACAACAGAAATGATCTCAGTGGGTCCCAACTGGATAAGCATGTAGCCTAGACATGTTTTCTAACATGGGTCATAGATCAATAGCTCAAGTAAGTAGAAATTCCATGGTTACAGATAAGATCAGGTAACTACACAGTACCACAGAAATGACACGCCCTTCACCTAGCATGTGCATCACCTCAACACCAATCATATAGCACGTAATTCGGGGTTTCATATCCCCAGCACTAAGTTTAGACGTGTTACTTACCTCGAGGAAGTCAAATTCCAATACCGAGCAAGCCAAGCAATGCTCCAAAAATGCCATCTCGCGCGTACTGACCTCTAAACGGCTCAAACCTAACCAAAAGCAACTCAAATACATCAAATAATGCCAAAGGAAACAAACTCAATCAATAAAGGCCGATTCTTTAATCAAAAGACCAAAGTCGGCCAAAAAGTCCAACCCTGGCCCGCACCTCAGAGCCTGACAAAAGTCACAAAATCTGGCAGCCCATTCAGTTACGAGTCCAACCATACTAGTTTCACTCAATTCCGACTCCAAATCGATGTTCAAAATTCAAAAATTCACATTATGAAACTTTAGGCTAAAATCCCTAATTTCTCTTTAAAATTCATCAACAATGCTAAAAACGAAGATATATTCGTGAAATAAGATCAAAACCAAGTGCAGAACACTTACCCCAATCCTTGTAATGAAAAATGTTCCAAAAATCGCCTCAATACGAGTCCCACATCTCAAAATATGATAAAAGAACCAAAACCTCGATTTTATAGATTCTGCCCAGCACATTCCGCATTTGCGGACAGGTGGCAGCATCTGCGACTTTTGCTTTTCCGGGAAAAAAACTTGCATTTGCGAGACATGCCGCTTCTGCAATGACTATTGTCGCATTTGCGGTCGCGCTTCTACGCCTGAAGAACCGCTTCTACGAAGCCAGCTCTCGCCTTACTTCTGCCACTGTATTGTCGCTTTTGCAACCACTGCACCTACACAAGTTCAACCGCAGGTGCGCAACACCAGCACCAACAGCTACCAGCAACCAAATGAGAATGAGAAATGGTCTGAACCTCGTCCGAAACTCACCCGAGCTACTCGGGACCTCGTCCAAATATACCGACAAGTCCCATAACATAACACGGACCTACTCGAGACCTCAAATCATACCTAACAACATCGAAACGACAAATCACACCTCAATTCGAACTTGAAGAACTTTGAACTTTTCAACTTCCAAAACTCGTGTCGCAACATAGCAAATCAATCCGGAATGAACACAAATTTTGCACACAAGTCCCAAATGACATAACGAATCTATTCCAATTCCCGGAACCACAATCCGGACCCGATATCCACAAATTCAACTCTCGGTCAAATGTATGAACTTTCCAAACCTTCAAATTTCCAATTTTCGCCAATTTGTGCCGAAACCTTCTAGAAACATCCAAATGCAAATCCGGGCATATGCAAATCCTAGTTGCGAATCGTTCTTCCAAATCAATTCCGAATAACCTGAAAACTAAAACCAACGATTCATACAAGTCATAATACATGATACGGAGCTACTCATATTCTCAAATTACCGAGCGAAGTGCAAATGCTCAAAACGACCAGTCGGGTCGTTACAACACCATCACCCCGCCATCTCCAAACTTGTCTGAAACATTGGCTCTTATTCCAGTTTGATGGGCTAACCAGCCCAATGATTCACTTAACATCTTATCATCTGTCCACTTTTGGCTAAATCCCCGTGGCTTTCCAAAAAAAAACTTATACAATTGATAGTATTTTATTTGATTACTAATGTGAAGCTTTGTTCGGACCCTACCACAACTGATTGAGGTGTAATTGTTGTTGTATAGAATATGTGAATGTATGGGAAAATGTTATGTGGCGCTCCCTGGTTTATGCTTGGATAGTTGGATTAATCAATTGGGTTTCAAAAATATTAAAATCTTAGGAGATTTTACTAGATTTTCATTGCAATTCTTCTATCCGCAGACTGCAGTACCGTGCTGAAAGAATGTAAATTTCCTTGATTAGATATTTTGATGACTTGTGAACGGTATTCTTGCTTAACTTCTTTGGATTGAATGTGAGATGCATTAGAACTAAATTTGAATAATTGCATCTTTTCCACGAGTCTTCTTTTGCTGCTAGATGCAAGCATAAGTAACTAAAGTAATGAAGGGTAATGAAGACAGTAAATATATGCTAACTTTCCTGGCCTTGTTTGTAGTTAAAGATTGGTTTCATGTTTGGATTTTGCCTCCTTGCAGTTGATCTATGTCAAATGGATAAAAAAGTTGGAGATTTTATCGTGAGTTATTTTGTAAGCGGTGCCACATTTAAATAAATGAACACATAAATAAATTATTATAATATTGTAAAAATAAAAAGCACGTTAAATGCATTGATGTCATTTTAATGTTCAAAAAATAAAGACAAAACAAGTGAAAATATTTCAAAAAGAAAAAAAAAAGGCTAAACAAATAGCTACATTTATCTAAAATAAGCAAAGATGAATATGTTCATTTTTAGGCTAGGGCAGTATATTGTAGAGGGGTGACCAGTCCAGCCATTTTTAAATTGATTTGTTAAAATAAAGAAATAAGCAAATTATTCAGCACAGAGGATCGAACCCCCGACCTTATTGAAATAAGATTACAATTTTTATCGCTACAATTATTTTTTCGACGAAGCGGTGTCACGTGACGCCGCCCCGACAGCAGGAGAAAAGAGAGAAGTTAAAGCATAAGAGAACCACATAAAAAGTAGCAACATTGGCTGGTGACTGAATGTGTTGTTTGACTGCTAATTAGTCCTAATGTCCGCAGAGTCATTCTTCAAACTTTTAGTAATTTGGACGAGGTGACAATCTATTTGACCGCAGGGACCTTAATGAAATACTTCATCGTACATTGGTCGTGAACTCCAATTATGGAAGTGTTTGCTTATGAATTAGCAGGTGCGGATCTACCTTAACCCAAGAGGTGTCACGCGACACCGATTCGTCGGAAATCTTTAATAATTATTTGTATATAATTCAAATGAAGAAACAAGAAAAGAGTAAAATTAAATAAAGTGACAACACTTATAATGAATTTAACTGATTAGAGACCGAAGAATTTATCTGTGGCAGCAAGTTCCTCATTTTATGTTTTAATTAATACATTTATGCCTCGTCTAAAAAGTAAAAACAACACGAAAGGGTTTTAAACCATTTAGTATCAAAGCATTGAATTAGTGGATCCTAAGTCATAACTAAAGAGATCAGCACAATCCAATTTTTAAATTGGAATGCTTCCTTTGTAAGTTTTATTTTTTTATTGGTTGTTTTTAAAATATGATATTATATTTACTTATATGTTTTCACGTCTAATGGTGACACCGTTTATAAAAATCCGTGCGTACGCCACTGTAAATGAGGATAACTTCATCACATTCTACTTTGTAACTGTTGTTTAGGAAGCACTAGATAGATCTTCCATGAATGGATCAAATCATACAATTTTTCAGTTGAACCTCCTTAATAATTTTCAGAAAATTTCTTTTTCATTTCAATCAATGAACTAGGAGAGCCAAATTCTATTGACTCGGATCAGTGTCTCCCATCAATTTCCCAAAAGTCTTGCCTATTTGTCTTCTCAAAATTTTTTTCCCACGTCTGATCGATTCTTCCTCGTATTGGAGTTTTGAATCAAATTGCACCACTGAAGAGTCTCAGGAATTATCATCAGCACAAGCGATTATTCTTGAAGTTTTGGCATGATGGGTTCTTCCAATTGTTGAGTTTGCTTATAAAGATGATGTGAATCGACCTATATGTTAAGTAAGGGGGAAAGTGACCATTCAAAATGGTGTATGGTAAGAGAACTAACTAACTATATATATATATATTTATTTATTTATATCGCTAGCCAAACACAATATAAATTTAATCGCACGTCTTATTTTACCTTATCCCTTATACCTTATCCCTTATCAGTTATATTTGACCGAAACGTTTATTAACCCATTCAAGTAAAAATAAAAAAAGGAGGGTTGTTTTTGGTGAGGAGTTTATAAAGTGATGACTTGCTGATGTCTTAGCATGGAATTCAGTGCAAAAATTAGATGGTGAAATTTGTCAATCACTAAAGGAGATCAACACATAATAAATGGGGTAGTTGTCTTGTGCAAAAGTCTCACAATTGGATTACCATATTTAATGAGATCAACACATATTTAATAGTTTCACTTGCTCTTTTGGTTTGAGCGAGGTCATTCATTGAAAATTGTTGTCTTTTGTCAACAAAAACTCATATTTCTATGTTTGACTTTGCTCTACGACAAAAATTATTACGCCTTAATACTAAGCAAGTTGGAATTAGTAATTGTATATTAATTATTAATGTCTATATCGCTCCATTTAAGCCGGTCTCTTTTCAATATCTTTTTTTAGTAGGCGCCAGTCTTTTTCATTTTAGTTACAGTCGAATCTCTCTATAACAGCCTCGTTTGTTCCGAATATTTTTAGATGTTATAGCAAAGTGTTGTTATAGAGAATATATATTATAGCAACAACAATAACAACAACAACCCAGTAAAATTCCACCAGTGAGGTCTGGAGAATGTAGAGTGTATGCAGACCTTACCCCTACACCAAAGGGGATAGAGAGGCTGTTTCCAGGATATTATAACATAACACAAAATTGGTTCCGAAAAAAAATGATAGGGGGTAGAATTATTATATAAAAAGGTAGGGTAAAGGATCAAGATTATTTAATATTAATGAAGGTAAGATAAGAGAAAAAGATAAGGTAACAATGCGACTACATCAAATCGATCGTTACATAAAGTGACACATTTCATCGTTACGTAATGATGAATTTAACGATGATCATTACATAAAGTGACCACATCAAATTGATCGTTACATAACTGTCTAACACTTTTTTCTGGAAGCTTTTAAAATTGTCCAATGGCTTCAGGAAATTGAAGGCATAAGAGGTAATCCAATTAATTACGCACTGTACAAAAGGTATATAAGGAAAAATCTCAAATAGAAAAATGAAGAGAAAAAAGTGTAATGTGAATTGGCTGAAAAAGAAAATTGTTTGATTTTTAAGGAAAATCTTATTTGTGAAGACAAAACAAGAATACTTTTTATCAGTTTGAAATTTTGAATGCTCTAACCAAAGTAATGTCCTATACAATAGGTAGTGCATTTGGTGTTTATTTTATCTACATGTCATATGTTTGTTTAAATAAACTTTATAATGAAATGTTTTCCATTTAACTATAAAAATGTAGATCTCCCCCTTTTTTTTTTCCATTATTGTCACCGATATAGTCAGACTTTTCTATAACAACATCCCTATATAACAATACTGTTCTATTTATGTTATAACATACTTTCTCTATAATAATATTTCGTTGTAACATCCAGAAATATTTGGAACAAACAAACTGTTACAGAGAGGTTTGACTGTATATATATGGTCAATCTCTTCTCTTTTGTGCCTTTTGTCTCTAACTCTTTTCTCAAGTATACAATATTTTGTTTGTTTGTGCCTTCTCTTTTCCATTTGCTTTTTGCATGTCATTTTCACATATCTTCTCTACCAACTAATATATCCCTTTTATTTCACCATTCACTCTCATTTTCTCCTCTTTCTCTCTTTTTTCTTTGTTCCTTTCTTTGGTCTATCTTTCTTTTATTTGTTGAAGTGAAGCTTGTTTTTTGGGATCATGGATTCATGGGATGCTCAGAAGATGTGAGTTTATAAGTTTACATTTTTTTGATGTTTATAATTTCTAGGCTTACTTTATTTCATGTTTTCAATCTAGAGTGGAATCTTTTCTTATCAAAGAATCTGTAAAAAAAAAAAAAAAAAGGGCTTTGTCACGGAAAATAATTTTTTGGAGAATTTTATCATTTTAAAGTATTAAAATTGAAAAAAAAATTGCATGACTATTGATTGAAGCAAGTGATATGAAATGAGCATAAAATAAAAGAAAATGATTTTTATTAAGTGTTAAAAGAGCGGGTTGGGTTATATATATAGAGAGAGCGAGAGTGGAGAGCTAAAACGGGTTGAATAAATAAATGAGTTGGCTTATAATCCGTCCAATTTTTGCGTGGATCAGAACTTGGCGGGTCAATTAGGACTAAACAACGGGCCATAACCCAATTCATTTTTTTTATAATTGTTTAATTACCAAATCAAACTAATACTCTCTCTGTTTCAATTTATATGAGTTAGTTTGACTCGATACGGAGTTTAAGAAAAAAAATGGTCTTAAAAGCTTAAGGTGAGAATGACATTTTTGTGGTTATAAAAGCTTCTCATTAAGGGTAAAATGGGTAAAATGAAGAGTTTAAAGTTGAATTATCCCAAATTTAGAAATGTATCATTTATTTTGGAACAGACTAAAAAGTAAAGTACCTCATGTAATTTAAAACGGAAGAAATACCTTTTCTTTTATTTTTTTGACTAATCAAACAAAAAAACTTATATTTCTATGTTTTCATAAGTAGCTCAAATTGGCCCAATCTTTAAGATGGCTAACTTGGGTCATGTTCTTTTTAATCAGCCAATGAATGTAAATCCAACCCAATCTGCTCAAATCTAGACAGATCACATTTTCATGATCTATATTTGACGCCATAATTTTTACCCATAAGTGACAAAAGGCATTTTCTTCCCTTTGCCCAACCAAATTTATTTGATTCAGTTTTCCCTGGTAGGATGCAGTAGTAAATTTTTTTAAAAAAGAAATCCACCCTGTGTTGGCGAGGGGTGAGGCAGACCACAAGATACGCATGAAAACATTACCACACAACTCCAAGAATTTTTACCCATAAGTGACAAAAGGCGTTTTCCCTTTGCCCAACCAAATTTATATGACTGAGTTTTCGTCTTATTTTCAGGCTTGACATCTACATCCATGATTACGTGGTTAAAAAGGGCATGAATACTACAGGTGAGGCTTTGGCCAGGGAAGCTAATGTTAATTCGGGACAAGCTGGTAATTGTTTTTTTTTTTAATTATGGAGAAATTTTGTAAATCAGTGGATAATGGGTCTCTCTATCTTTTTAGGGTTGAAACTGATTTTTAATTTGCTTTATTAGCGAGCATGATTAATTAANCTAGGCTTACTTTATTTCATGTTTTCAATCTAGAGTGGAATCTTTTCTTATCAAAGAATCTGTAAAAAAAAAAAAAGGGCTTTGTCACGGAAAATAATTTTTTGGAGAATTTTATCATTTTAAAGTATTAAAATTGAAAAAAAAATTGCATGACTATTGATTGAAGCAAGTGATATGAAATGAGCATAAAATAAAAGAAAATGATTTTTATTAAGTGTTAAAAGAGCGGGTTGGGTTATATATATAGAGAGAGCGAGAGTGGAGAGTTAAAACGGGTCGAATAAATAAATGAGTTGGCTTATAATCCGTCCAATGTTTGCGTGGATCAGAACTTGGCGGGTCAATTAGGACTAAACAACGGGCCATAACCCAATTCATTTTTTTTATAATTGTTTAATTACCAAATCAAACTAATACTCTCTCTGTTTCAATTTATATGAGTTAGTTTGACTCGATACGGAGTTTAAGAAAAAAAATGGTCTTAAAAGCTTAAGGTGAGAATGACATTTTTGTGGTTATAAAAGCTTCTCATTAAGGGTAAAATGGGTAAAATGAAGAGTTTAAAGTTGAATTATCCCAAATTTAGAAATGTATCATTTATTTTGGAACAGACTAAAAAGTAAAGTACCTCATGTAATTTAAAACGGAAGAAATACCTTTTCTTTTATTTTTTTGACTAATCAAACAAAAAAACTTATATTTCTATGTTTTCATAAGTAGCTCAAATTGGCCCAATCTTTAAGATGGCTAACTTGGGTCATGTTCTTTTTAATCAGCCAATGAATGTAAATCCAACCCAATCTGCTCAAATCTAGACAGATCACATTTTCATGATCTATATTTGACGCCATAATTTTTACCCATAAGTGACAAAAGGCATTTTCTTCCCTTTGCCCAACCAAATTTATTTGATTCAGTTTTCCCTGGTAGGATGCAGTAGTAAATTTTTTTAAAAAAGAAATCCACCCTGTGTTGGCGAGGGGTGAGGCAGACCACAAGATACGCATGAAAACATTACCACACAACTCCAAGAATTTTTACCCATAAGTGACAAAAGGCGTTTTCCCTTTGCCCAACCAAATTTATATGACTGAGTTTTCGTCTTATTTTCAGGCTTGACATCTACATCCATGATTACGTGGTTAAAAAGGGCATGAATACTACAGGTGAGGCTTTGGCCAGGGAAGCTAATGTTAATTCGGGACAAGCTGGTAATTGTTTTTTTTTTTAATTATGGAGAAATTTTGTAAATCAGTGGATAATGGGTCTCTCTATCTTTTTAGGGTTGAAACTGATTTTTAATTTGCTTTATTAGCGAGCATGATTAATTAAAGGTTCTCAATGCTTATGCTTAATTTGGAATGTGAACCCATGATTGATGACCCATGTAGTAGTATATAAAATAGAAAATGGAGGGAATAATTGAGTAATTCAATTGTTTATGGTAAGATGCTTTTCATGTTTCTAAAACTGTATTAAATTAATTGCTTGATTATTGCGGGATATGTTTCAGCTATCAATTCTCCCGTGGGATTTCTAGCTGAGTGGTGGGATGTATTTTATGATATATTCAACTCTAATCAGGATGAGCAGGCCCAAGAACCCAATGCTGAGGTGTTAGCTAAACTTTTCTAAGTTGAAATCATTTCTTTTTTTGTGACAATTATAATCGGAATGCATGATTTTTTTAAATCTTCAGGTTCCACGGACTATGGACAATGTGGTACCTTATACCCCTTCTGCATGCCATCATTTTCTCCTAACTTTGCAATCTTTTGGTCCTAAATTTGTGGATTCTAATTTCTCCNTAAATTTTCAGGTTCCATGGACTATGGACAATGTGGTACCTTATACCCCTTCGGTATGCCATCATTTTCTCCTAACTTTGCAATCTTTTGGTCCTAAATTTGTGGATTCTAATTTCTCCCTTGTGATGCCACCATTTTATTCTAACTATATGGCACCTAATATATCTCTTGCGATGCAGGGCTTTAATCCTGACTCTAAGATAAAAATGCAAGATGTTATGTTGCCTGATGTGGAAGTGACGTCCAAGTTACAAATTCTTGAGGTGGACGAAGCGAGTCACAGGGTGCCATCTGCAACCGCTTCTAGGTAACATGTTATGTTTATTCCTAATTCGGACCAACTTTTCTACACTTAATTTATTTTACAGCGTTTGCCTTATTCACTTCAATGTGAACAGAAAGAGCTTGGGGCCATGTTGTATATGTTCTGCTTGTTCGTAACATTTTTTGTTTTTAGTTACTAAGGGAATCGAATGAGAGGAATCTGGAAAAATTATGCCCTCGATGGGTTTTGGAACGAGGTTATGACTGCTACATTGGATATATCCAATTCTCCATGTTTCTTGCAAAAGGTTGTTGTTGTTACATGCCCTTCAGTCTAGTAACTTGAGATCAATTGCTTAATATAGCCTTTCAACGATAACTAGTTACTGCTAAGAAGTTGTGTAGCGAAAGAATAATTTTTGTTAATCAAGTTATGTGAATCAGAAGATTTCGAATTCCTTTGATGTACATTGATGTCATACAACACCCTAGTGCAGCAAATGCCAATTATGCCTCAAAAGTGGGAGGCCAGAGTATGTTTACATTTCCCTTACAACAGTGAACTTTTTCAATCAAGTTGTGACGTAACTGACAAGATTTCATTTCTGGTAGGATGAGACAAGTGGTATTTACTTTGGAAGAACAAACTAGATGGATCTAAATCCCAGTAGCCCTACAAAAGCTTTGCTTCCTACAACTAAATCTTCTAATGTTGGTTTGTCTATATCTGATTTCAAATATTAAAATGTTAAGGAAGTTTTCTGTTTTACTGGGAACTCATACCAGATCCTCTGTTTCTCCCATATCAGGCTTTTTCGCCGGCTCCTGCTCCTAGATGCAGCAATCTCCCTAATCAAATCAAGATCTCGTGTTTTTCTGATCTTCCTCTTGGCATGGCATGAAGAAGGTGATCACTTATAATTCATTAGCTATTATAGAGTACATGTAGGCTTTATCATGAGAAGAGACACATGAATTTTGTTACTTCTTTATCATGTTAAGCATTTGACTTTTTTTGTTATCCAAGTTTTACTCTTGAGTACTCGGTCATGGGTGGAATAAGTTCTGATACAAATATTACATGTAGTTGCTTTCTCCCAATTACCAAATAGTTGTTGCCTGTTAGTTAATTAACACAGAGACTTGGGAGAAGTAGTTCTTTAAGAAGCATTTTGAAACTTTTCTACAAATAGGAAAAATGAAACTATATGCAGTCTCTTGCATTTTGTTAATCAACACAGAGATTTAAGGTGCAGTGTGTTGATGGTTAACATTAAGCTGCTAATACATTTAAATATAGCAAAGAGGGTTTAGGTTTTGACAGTGAAGAAATCGTAACATCAATGGCTTCAGGCATGAGTGATTAAGATAAAGTCACAGGCAACTGTGTTACATCTAGAACAATGTAATATAGAATGCTGAGTTGGTGATGGTGATAATACAATGTTATAAACAACACTATAGTTGGTCCTAGGTTTGTTGTACCACAATTTTCCTTGATCTCCTATGTTGACGTAGAAGTGTGAGTGCCCTCTGATAATGGTTTGTATGAGGTGATAATTGTTCTATTAGGGAATTCTCTTACATTGACCAATAGCAAATAAGTTGATAAAATGCATGGTCAAACCTAAGTCCAAAAGATCCAGATCATTCAAGGTGGTGAATGTCTACCCCTGTGGTGCTATAGAGTTAGGAGTTAATGACGGGAGTAGAACATTTAAAGTCAATGGCCAAAGAGTCATGCATTATTTGAGCCATGTGGATGAAGGAAGATTGGTATTGGAGATTGAGTTGGGGGACAACAATTGGTACCTTAAAGGAGTGTTACGCCGTTCCACGAAGTTAAATATGACGCTTTTGTTTCTGTTTGTTCTGTTGAAACTGTGTCGTAAGAGTATAGTGCATAGATTCAGGTAAGTTTCTGCATTGCATTATTCAGGGGGAATACATCCTCCCGGTGCATCATTTGGTGGATAGGGGGTAGGGTAGAAGAGGAAGGGGGTCCCTGAGTTGTTAAAGGGAAAACGATGATAGTTCAATTGCTTTTGAATTCCATAACACCTACTAGTCTACCCCTTTTTAAGCTCGGAAAACAAAGAACAAATACTTAAGTTTTGTTTTATCAAGTATTAGGAATTTACTTCACTACCTTTTCTCATTGGAAGATAAAAGAGAAAGGGAAGAAATCCACTTAAAGAGGAACCTTGAGTGTCATTCAAGAATTATGCAGATTCGTCGAGTCAGGACTTAGCTCCATGCACTTTATCCTTGAAGCCTTCCATATGGAAACACCAATCAGAGTGGCCACTTTCATCACTGTTCAAGTAGTGATCTCACTGTCAAGCAAGCTTAATCCATGAGGCTCTAGTGCTTTGAAAATCAAAAAGAACAAAAAAACAACAAGTTTGATGAGGTTTGAAGCGAAAAGCGAAAAGTGAAGCGCATGCTTCTTTGAAGTAAAGTGCACAAGTTATGGAAAACTAAAAAATACCGAACGTGCATAAATTATTACTATAATAAGGTTATTATTAATTGAACTCCTCATAGTTTAGTCAAAAATTGGACCGCATCTCGTTACAATGATTTCGCGCGTCATT
>ML433120.1:0-31251 GCA_005239525.1 Nicotiana knightiana
AAAAATCAAGCCGAGGTTGGACATCGTCGAGGCTCTAGTACCGTTTTGGGATCCCTCCCACAATGTATTCCACTTTTCATACTTTGAATTGACGCCCACGCTAGAGGAAATAGCAGGGTATGCTGGTCTCAATGACAATATCAGAAGTCAGTACCCAGTGGCACCCAGGGCGGTGACTCCCCACAAGTTTTTGGATCTGTTGAACATTAGCCGGGACGTCCAAGACCCACACTTGTCCAAAGGCTTCTGTACTTTCTACTTTCTTTACAGACGTTATGGAGATCCCCAGGGTCACGAGGCCAACAACACTGGTCTAACTCACAACGATCAGGCTAAATGGGAAGCCCGCCGGGGGCTAGCTTTTGTGGTAGCATTCTTGGGCACCTTGATTTGCCCAAGAAGTGACGAATCCATAGACATCGGGTTTGCGGGAATAGTAGACTTCATGGTGAAAAAGTCCAATGGCACATTTATACCGATGGTCTTAGTCGAGATTTACCGTGCTCTGACAATTTGCCAATCTGGGGGAAAATTCTTTGAGGGGTGCAACCTGCTCCTACAAATCTGGCTGATCGAGCACCTCTGTCACCGCCCAGGCTACATGAACTATGGTTTAACCGGTGTGAATTGCATCGAGAAACATAGTACTTGGGTAAAAGGCCACCAATTTCCTGAAGGCACGGAAGCCTAGCACTCATAATTGAGCTCACTGACTGCCAACCAAATCGAGTGGACGTTTGGGTGGCTCCCTCTCAGGGAGGTTATCAATATGTCCGCTGAGGTTTGCAATCTCCTGTTAATGGGCCTACGAAGTATTCAACCATATGCCCCGCACCGTGTCTTACGCTAGTTGGGGAGACAATAGGGTGTTCCCCATGACGAGGATTTAAGCCAATAAGCCATTGAGTTATGCCCAAAAGCTGCATTTCCTGAAGGCAGGGTTCGTCAAATTTGGAACGAGTGCAAGTTTTTAAAACCTCAAACTCGAGTGAGAGACTTATCCAAGGGGGAAGTGGAACCCGCCTACACCTCTTGGTACGGTGTAAGAGGCAGAGAGCATCAATAGCAAGAATGACCCGCAAAGAGACCTCACCTACAACAATTCACCGAGCAAACTCAAGAGCATTGGGTTTGTTTAGAAAAAGAGAACAACTACCGAGCCACCATAAGCAAGTTGGAGGCCCAGGTCAGGGAAATCAAGTTCGAAAACATTCTACATACTGCCTCAATCGAAGGGGAGAAAAATAGATTCGCCCAAGAAAATGAAGTCCTCCGGGCCCAGATACAGGAACTGAAAACAGCTGCTGAGAACCCAGAGAGAAGCAGAACTGATGAAAGGCTTATCAACATCCTGAGGCATAAAGTATGCAGCTATGGGAATGATTTAGACAAAGCTGAAGAAGAACTGGCCGAAGTTCGGGCAAGGTTAACAAGAAGTGCAGAAGAAAGAACAGAGTTTGTCCAAAGACTAAAAAGAAAATATGACCAGGAAGTCGTGGGCTTGAAGGAAAAATTGGCCGCCCTCGAGAACGAAATGGCCAAACAGGCAAAAAGGTTTAAAACAGAGAGGGAACAGTGCTATGCCATGATGTCTCGGTTAGAAAAAGAGTTGTGACAATGGCAAGAACAGAGTCACAAAGATGCCCAAACTTTAGATGCGAGATCCCAACAAATCGGGCGCCTGCTTCAAGAGAAGGGTATTATCAGGCGAATTGTCCAAGAGATAGCTGACTACATCGTCACCAGATGTCAGGAATGCAAAGATATGACTCGGACCACTTTCTTCTCAGCAGTTATGATCTTCGTCCACAAGATAATGATGACCTTTACCGCCTCCGACAAGACATAGAACGCAGGCCCGTGGCAAGGCCGAATGATGCCCCACTGGCCCCTGGAGCAACGGAAGCACTAATGTATTCTTGATATTTTTGAGTCTGTACTTCACTTTTCTAGTCATAGTCATGTGTTGAGTCCAAAGTAGTTTTTATATTTTTAGAAAATATGTGTCAAGTCTGTTTTGCAAACTCTGTAATTCCAAAAATGGGCTGCCAGTTTTCTATAATCAAAAGTGTTTACTTAACGAATGGAAATTTTTAGAATGAAGCTTTTAGAAAAAAATATATGCATTTCTTTGGGGTTTTCAGCATGAACTACGTGATGATCTAATTCACGCGGCGCTGTGATACAGAGGCAAGCCACATAGGATTCGATCATAACCACAAAAAAGGAAACCGAGCAAGGAATAAAAAAGCGGAAGCAATAACAAGGGAAGAGCAAGAATGATAAAAAGAAAAACAAACCAAGAGATAAAGCCGGGATGAAGTACATAACTGTTGCAAAAATATATAGAAAAGCATCAGGTGCATTGCATACCCCGTACGTGCGATTGCCTATGTGATAAATGTTTTAACCTAACGTTTTGTTGGTTCAATCTTAAGGTATTTTAAGGTGGTTGGTTTTGCGGTAACCTGGATTCCCATCCTTGCTTCGCTAGATCAAAAGGGAGCATAGAAATGACATCTGAAAGTCACTTGCCAATCGTCAACTCTTCCGTGGAAGACCTAAATCCAGCCATCCCAACATCTGAGTCACCAATAGCTAAAGAGAACAGGACTCTGCGTTGCCGCATGCTGGAAATGTGGGACGCATGGTCCAATGGTGGGGAACAACCCAGTACCATCCCGGGTCTCCCAGAGATAATCCCGAGGGCAGGAGGGACGTCCAACATCCCCATAAGCTACCTAGCCACGCTAATTGGATATCCAACTATGTCGGCTCACTTTGCCGGAAGGCCTTCTGAGGTTCGCCCCCAGGCTTTGTTTTTTGGTGTGTCTTCTAACATTTTCACCGCACCACCAGTCTCCGCCACGGCCCCACCAACTATCTCCGGGCCAAGTTTCGAGCCGCCAGCATTCACATTCCAAACACCATCCGTCCATCAGGATACCGCTCATGGTACTCCCAATGCATATCCCCAACAAACTCAGCCTGAGTTCATTTTGGGACAAGATAAGAAAAGCTTCGAGAACGAAGAAATAACTCGAAAAATGAAGAGTATTGAACAGAGCCTCAAAAATATACAGAGGCTGAGCAGGCAGAAAAGTGTCTCCTATGCAGATTTGTGCATGTTCCCACACGTCCATCTGCCTCTCGGGTTCAAAACCCCCAAGTTCGAAAAATGTGACGGACATGGAGACCCCATAGCCCATCTAAAAAGGTACTGCAACCAGCTCAAGGGAGCAGGTGGGAAGGAGGAACTTCTCATGGCATATTTTGGAGAAAGCTTGACGCGGATTGCATCAGAATGGTACATGGACCAGTATATATCCTGTTGGCACATATAGGATGACTTGGCACGGGACTTTGTACGACAATTCCAATACAATGTGGACATCGCTCCTGATAGGAACTCACTATCCAATCTAAAAAACAAACCCTCAGAGATTTTCAGAGAGTACGCCATCAAATGGCGCGAGCAAGCCTCCAGGGTCAAACCTCCGATGGATGAGGTTGAAACGGTCAGCATTTTTCTACAAGCACAGGAAGCTGGTTACTTCCAAAATATGATATCCGCCATGAGCAAACCATTCGCGGAAGCAATTAAAATTGGAGAAATGGTAGAGAATGGTCTAAAACTGGTCGTATCCTGAGCCAATCTTCCATAAGAGCAACCTCTCAGGCCATCCAAAGCTGATCCGGGGTTGCAGCCAATAGGAAAAAGAAAGAAGAAGGGGCCATGATGGTTTCCGATGTCAGGAAACCTCGAAAATACCCACACCCATTTTCCAAAGCTTCCCAACATTACTATCTTCACCACGATACAGCTTATGCTTCGCCCCCTTTTCCCTATGCGGTAATGAATGCTCGGCCACATCCCAGTCTGCCACAACAATACAATCAGAATAGAACTCTACCCCCAAAAAATAACCATCGTCCCCCAGCTCCATATAATCAACGCCCTCCTCAAAAAAGCTACCCGTACAATGCCTATCCCCGAGAACCACCAAGGAGACTTAATTTCATTCCCATCGGAGAGCCGTATTCCAGCCTCTTCCCAAAGTTGGTCCAGATGGGACACCTGCAACCCGTACCTCCAAACGGGAAGAATCCCTAATCACCATCATATAGACGGGGTACCAGTTGTGCTTACCATTCCGGAGCAGAAGGGCACGACACAAAGGATGGATGGACCCTCAAAAGGGCCATGGAAAGCCTTATAGAACAAAATAAAGTGGTTTTAAGGGATGAAGAAGCTCCCAATGTGGCGAACAATCCACTGCCCGCTCACAATCATGGGCCCGTCATCGGCATGATTTGCGAGGACCAGGATTTTGATCCAGCTCTAAAGGCCATCATCGCCATCGCAGATGTAGAAAGAAAACCCAAGGTGACACCCAAACCAGTCAAGGAGACGAGAAAGAGTAACCTCGTCCCCCGGGTCACGGAAAAGGCTGAGACTAGAACAAATAAGGGACCCCCTAAAGAGACTGTCCTTTACATCCCCAAGGCACACAGGAAGGAACAAAGTTTGTTGAGCCCTCCCAGAAGGTTACAATTCAACAAGGCAATAATGAATAACTCAAAAATGTATGCACCGAAAGGGATGTATGCGGCGTGGGGGAAAATAATTTCACCCAGGCTGAATGAGCCCGTGGTTATTAGCCGTGCGTCGCAAACTCCCATGAAGAATACTACTGTCGTCCCATGGAATTACCGCAGGACGGTGGTGACTAAAAAAGGAAAAGAGATTACTAGGGAATTAGGCGATATAAACTCTTCAGAGAAATACCTCGACTCGGAAGACCTAAACAAAAGCAAGTTGAAACGCTTTCCGCCCAAAAGGCCGATCAGTCCCGGAGAGGCAGAAGAATTCTTCAAGAATATGAAAACCTCTGAATACACCATAATCGAGGAGCTCAGAAAATCCCCCGCCCAGGTCTCGCTTCTATCCTTGCTGGTAAATTCAAGCGAGCATCAGAAGATCCTGATCAAAATCCTCAACGAAGCATACATTCCGGCCAACTCCACAGTCGAGTAAATGCAGAGGATGGTAGAATAATTTTTTGAGGTCAACCGGATTTCATTCAGCAAGAATGATTTTCCCCCGGAAGAGGCCACCCACAGCAAAGCTCTCCACCTAATTGTTAAATGTGAAGGTTATTACGTGAAGATAGTTATGATGGACGGTGGATCTGGGGTTGATTTTTGCCCTCTATCAACCTTACAAAGAATGGGGATCGGGACTGAAAGAATCAGGCCCAACAATGTGCGCGTCCGTGCATTCGATGGTATCAAGAGAGACACAATCGGGGAGATTGATTTGGTCTTGACAATCGGCCCTGTAGATTTCGAAATGATATTCCAGGTCATGGATATGCATACTTCCTACAATTATCTCCTGGGAAGGCCTTGGATCAATGCGGCAGGGGCAGTGCCATCTACTCTCCACCAGATGGTTAAGTTCGAATATGAGGACCAGGAAATCGTGGTCCACGCGGAAGACAAGCAATCTATTTACAGGGACCCATTAGCCCCATTCCTGGAAGCAAGAGAGGGCAGCGAGCACATAGTCTACCAGGCTTTCGAGATTGTGGTTGCGGACCAGCATGAGGAAAGAACCCCGTGCCCTCAACCCTTCCTATAAAACGCGTCAATTATGGTCGCCAATGACATGATCAAACATGGGTACACACCTGGAAAAGGGCTCGGGGCTTCCTTACAAGGCATTAAAGAACCCGTCACTTTGCCTACCAATAAAAAGTTTTTTGGCATAGGGTTTCAAGCTAGCCCCGACGATGAACAATGGGTTGGACAATGCAAGAAGAATGGTTGGGTATTGCCTCAGCCAATCCCGCACATCACCGCATCATTTTTCAAGCCAAAATACGTGGATGAAGAAGAAGAGGTTTTCACGGCCGAAGAAATAGAAGAAATATGCGGAGCAATGAGGCAGTGTAAACCCTCCTATGTTAAAATTCAATGAAATGAAATCAGAATTTCATCGTCTATTATTCTTTCTGATTTTGGTTTTACTTTTCTTATTTTTCAGTCCTAATAATGCGGCTTTAAAAAGCATGACATGCTTGCGGACTTCATGCTCTGATCCTAATACGACGTCTAACCTCGAAATAATGAATCAAGAATTGGAATATGACAAAGAAGAGGCTTTTAGGGAAATAAATCGAGAATTGTAACAGTTCGAGAACAAGCCTAAGCCAAACTTAAACGAAACAGAACCCGTTAACCTGGCCAATGAAGAAGAGATTCGAGAAACCATGATAAGCATCCACACGGATGAAGAGACTAGAGACATCTTGATCCAACTCCTATTTGAATTCAAGGACGTATTTGCTTGGTCCTACGACGACATGCCCGAACTAAGTATGGACTTGGTGGTACACAAATTGCCAACCTACCCCGGTCATCCACCTGTCCAACAAAAGAAGAGGAAATTTAAAACAGACATGAGTGACAAGATCAAAGAAGAGGTCGCTAAACAACTAAAGGCTGGAGTAATCCGAGTGGTCCAATACACCACCTGGCTAGCCAATGTGGTTCCGGTGCCTAAAAAGGACGGAAAGGTCCGAGTATGTGTCGACTACCGGGATCTGAATAAAGCCAGTCCCAAAGATAATTTTCCACTGCCGAACATACACATCTTAGTGGACAATTGTGCCAAACATGAGGTACAGTCTTTTGTCAATTGCTATGCCGGATATCACCAGGTATTGATGGATGGAGAGGATGCAGAAAAGACAGCCTTCACTACACCCTGGGGAATGTACTGTTACCGGGTCATGCCATTTGGTTTGAAGAACGCTGGGGCGACTTATATGAGGGTCATGACCGCTATATTCCATGACATGATGCATCAGGAGATTGAAGTGTACGTGGATGATGTGATAATTTCAGAACCCAAAGTGACCGTGTGCAGCATTTGAGGAAATTCTTTGAACGCCTGCGCAAATATGATTTGAAATTAAACCCGACCAAATGCGCTTTCGGAGTTCCATCCGGAAAATTACTGGGTTTTATAGTCAGTCGGTGGGGCATTGAGCTGGACCCAGCAAAGATAAAATCTATCCGGGATCTCCCACCCCCAAGAACCAAGAAGTCATGAGTTTGTTGGGTAGGTTGAATTACATCAGCAGGTTCATTGGTCAGTTGACCTCCACATGCGAGCCTATATTCAAGCTATTGAAAAAAAATGTGGCCATCAAATGGACAGACGAGTGCCAGGACGCTTTTGACAAGATCATAGAATATCTGTCAAATCCTCCAGTGTTAGTCCCACTAGAACCAGAGAGACCTTTATCCTATACCTGACGGTGCTAGAAAATTCCTTTGGGTGTGTTTTCGGGAAACACGATGCAACCGGGAAGAAAGAGCTGGCCATTTATTACTTTAATAAGAAGTTCGCACACTACGAGGCCAAGTATTCTCAGTTAGAAGGGACTTGCTGCGCTCTAACTTGGGTTGCTCAGAAGCTCAGACATTATCTGTTGGCTTACACCACCTACCTCATCACGAGGCTGGATCCTTTGAAGTACATATTCCAAAAACCAATGCCCACCGGGAGATTAGCAAAATGGAAAATCTTGCTCACAGAATTTGATATTGTCTATGTCATTCGCACAACTATGAAAGCTCAAGCATTGGCCGATCATCTAGCTGAAAATTCAGTCGATGATGAATACCAACCCTTGAGCACTTATTTTCCGGATGAAGAAATCAATTTCGTCGAAGTAATCTCGGATGGCGCTGACACCTGGAAAATGTTCTTCGACGAGGCAGCCAATGCGAAAGGTATCGGGATAGGGGCAATCTTGATTTCACCCATAGGACAACACTACCCAGCCACGGCCCGCCTCCATTTCTTCTGCACAAATAATACTGCTGAATATGAAGCTTGTATAATGTGCATGAACATTGCCATTGACATGGATGTAGAAGAGTTGGTGATCATGGGGGACTCCAATTTGATCATTAAGCAAGCTCAGGAAGAGTGGGAAACTCGAGATGTTACACTCCTTCCCTACAGACAGCATGTGGAGAGTCTTAGTAAGCGATTCAAATCCGTCGAGTTCAGATATATTCCTCGGTGCCACAATGAGTTAGCCGATGTGCTGGCCACCCTAGATGCAATGCTGCCCTATCCAGGTAATGTTCGCATAGACCTATTGGAGATCCAAATCAAGGAAAGACATGGTTACTGCAGCATGGTCGAAGTAGAGTCCGATGTCCAACCATAGTATCATGATATTAAAAGATCTTTGAAGACAAAAGAATATCCCGAGCAGGCCAACAGAGACCAAAAGAGAACCATCCGAAGGCTCGTCAACAATTTCTTCTTAAGTGAGGAAGTACTGTATAAAAGGAATCCCGATCTAAATCTATTAAGATGTGTAAATGCCAAAGAAGCCAAAAAGATCATGGGCGAGGTCAATTTAGGAGTATGCGGTCCCCACATGAATGCGTACGTCCTCGATAAGAAAATCTTGCGGGCCGGATATTATTAGGTGACCATGGAGAAAGATTGTTTAGGTTTCGTCCGGAAGTGCCATAGGTGTCAAATACATGGCGACCTAATCCATGCACCACCATCAGAACTGCATCCTTTGTCGGCACCCTGGCCATTTGTTGCCTGGGGAATGGATGTCATTGGGCCAATCGAGCCAAGGGCCTCAAACGGTCACATATTCATTTTGGTTGCTATCGACTATTTCACAAAATGGGTCGAGGCCGTCACGTTCAAAGCTGTCACTAAGAAAGTGGTGGTGGATTTCGTGCATGCTAATATCATATTTCGCTTTGGTATCCCAAAAACTATCATTACCGACAATGCCGCGAATCTAAACAGTAACTTGATGAGGGAGGTACGTCAGCAGTTCCAGATAACACACCGTAACTCTACCCCTTACCGGCCAAAAGCCAATGGCTCCGTCGAAGCAGCAAACAAAAAACTCAAGAAGATTCTCAAGAAAATGATCCAAACATCCAGGCAATGGCATGAAAAGTTGCCTTTTGCATTATTGGGATATCGCACGACCGTGCGCACATTGGTTGGAGCTACCCCTTACCTATTGGTTTATGGCACTGAAGCCGTGATACCCCGTGAAGTCGAAATCCCTTCCCTTCGGATTATAGTCGAAGCAGAAATTGAGGACAATGAGTGGGTCAAGACCCGACTGGAGCAATTAACTCTGATTGATGAGAAAAGAATGGCCGCAGTGTGCCACAGACAATTATACCAATAAAGAATGTCCCGCGCTTACAACAAGAAAGTGCGACCTAGGAACTTCGAAGTGGGGCAACTCGTTTTAAGACGTATCCTCCCGCACCACGAAGAAGCGAAAGGAAAATTTGCCCCAAACTGGAAAGGTCCATACATCATAAAGAAATTTCTACCAAAATGAGCGTTATACCTGGGGGACATCGAAGGAAATGAACTCGAAACGGATGTCAATGCAGATGCCGTCAAAAGGTACTATGTTTGATCCTCCATATATATTTTCAAATGTTCTCCTGTTGGGATGACAAAGGCTTTCATTCTCGCTACCCAAACACAATTAACCCTTTTTTCAAACCCTTTGAGCCGGATACTCTTCTTTGATTACCCTCTTTGGAACCCGAAGTTGTTATTGGAAAACAAAAAAAAGAAGTATTGAAAAAAAAGAAACAAAAATGATGAAATGAAAAAAAAAGAAAAAAAATCAAATAAAAAAAAAATCAATCAGAAACGGGAAAAAAAATAAAAGTTTCCTAAACTACATTCGACTTGATTCCGAAAGGATACGTAGGCAGCCTCTCCCTGGCGGTTCAGTCACACCAAAATAAAAATCCACATTTCCCCAAGAGTTTAAGCTGGGGCAGATGTTAGAATATGACTGGTGATAATTTCGCTGAAGAGGTTCCAAAGTTGTAGTTCAATACAAATTCTTCTCACCAAAACCCTGTACAAGTCCTTCCGATCAATTGGTAAACATGCTGGAAGATATAGTGCCGATCTAGTGCAAGCAAATGAGAGAAACAAAATGAGAGAGTCTTACCGGTGAAAACCCACACGGGCACCGTGAGGCGACGGTAAGCAGAGAAATTAAAAATGAGAGAGTCTTGTTAGTGAAAACTCACAAAGAGCACTACAAGGCAATGGTGAGAAGAGAAAGGAGAGAGGTTAGTTGGTGAAAACCCGTAAAGGGCACCACTGATCGAAAAGGATAATGGGTCACTGACATGGACACAATCCGGGGCAAGGTTTCTCAATCTCGAGGTAATAGTTGTGATGAATTTCTGAGAGTCGGACGGTTTACATGGATCAGGCATCCAGTCCAAAGGGCATGTCATGTTCATTGAAGTCCGCATGCACTCCAGATAAGTCCTTCTTTCCTTTCCCCGAAAGGGACGCCTCTTGTTTAAATTCGTTGTCCATTCTGTCGTTTATTTTTCTTTTGAATCCCTTTCGGTCTAACTCTGTCCTGAAACTAAGGCAAAGAAAATATGGCAAGACTGATTTACAGGGCTTTCATTTGACGCGGGTCAATATGCAAAAGGCACCCAGCCTCGTCAGGGGCATCGAGTCGATCCCGACTGGCCACAATGGCCGATGATTCAAACTCAAAACCTTGAAAGGAGAAAATCAAATTGAAGTGCCTATAAAGGCGAATGAAGTTGAAAGGTTAAACCCCGCGCGACTAACATCTTGGCAAGGTTTGAAAGGCCGAAGTATTCCCAGTGACTTTAGTTATAATTGGAAGAAAAGTCAGAAGTGAAAAGCCAATAAAGGCGAAATAAAGTTGGAAAGGTTAAGTCCCGCACGACTAACCGTTGCAGCAGAATTTGAGGGGCCAAAACTCCCCCCTGATACTCTGGAAATCCAAAAGAAAAGAAAGTGAAAAGCCTACAAAGGCAAAAATAAAATGTTGGGTCCCACGTGACCGATCGCCATGGTAAAATATAGGAAGCCAAGGTCCTCGGGATTAGAGATAAAACCCAATCCCCAGCAAGCAAACAAGCAAGCAAGTGGTTGAAACCTTCATCAAAAAAACTGAGATCAAGCAGTTGAAATTCAAGGCCGCAAAACCAACCACCGTTTCAAACTAACAAATTGTTCTTTGTTTGAAAATAGGAAACAAGTGCAAAAGCAACCGTGGAAAAGCAGGTGCAATCAAAAGGAATTGCGAAGATCTAGAAAGATCTCTGCAGCATTGACTCCAAAGAAAGGGAAGTTTCCTCAAAAAATCTTTTCCCGCATATATATAAAAAAGAAGAAATGAAGTTGAATATGTTGCAACCCTAAAGTAGCATAGGGTCCTTAACCCCTAGCCAAACATTTTCCAACCAAGGATATACCAGTCCCCAGTTGATGCCAACGTAGGGACCCGCACCCAAGCGGACAACAGCATAACCTGCTCATCATCTTTAGACATTGGCATAACCCAGTGATCTCTACCCCAGGCAACATCATAACTTGTTGACCTTTCCAGACACCAGCATAACCTGGCGTTCTTCCTGACAACAGCATAACCTGTTGATCATCTTCAGACACTGGCATAACCCAGTGATCTCTACCCCAGGCAACATCATAACTTGTTGACCTTTCCAGACACCAGCATAACCTGGCGTTCTTCCTGACAACAGCATAACCTGTTGATCATCTTCAGACACTGGCATAACCCAGTGATCCTTATTTCAGGCAACAACATAACCTTTTGACCTTTCCAGACCCCAGCATAACGTGGTGTTCCTCCGGAAAATAGCATAACCTGTTGATCATCTTCAGACACTGGCATAACCCAGTGATCTCTATTTCAGGCAACAACATAACCTGTTGACCATTCCAGACCCCAGCATAACCTGGCGTTCCTCCTGACAACAACATAACATGTTGATCATCTTCAGACACTAGCATAACCCAGTGATCTCTATTTCAGGCAACAACATAACATGTTGCTCTTTCCAAACCCCAGCATAACCTGGCGTTCCTCCTGGCACCAGCATAACCTGTTGATCATCTTCAGACACTGGCATAACCCAGTGATCTCTATTTCAGGAAACCGCATAACCTGTTGACCTTTCCAGACCCCAGCATAACCTAGCATTCCTCCTGACAACATCATAACCTGTTGATCATCTTCAGACACTGGCATAACCCAGTGATCTCTATTTCAGGCAACAGCATAACCTGTTGACCTTTCCAGACCCCATCATAACCTGGTGTTCCTCCTGACACCAGCATAACCTGTTGATCATCTTCAGACACTGGCATAACCCAGTGATCTCTATTTCAGGCAACAACATAACCTGTTAACCTTTCCAGACCCCAGCATAACCTGGCGTTCCTCCTGACACCAGCATAACCTTTTGATCATCTTCAGACACTGGCATAACCTAATGATCTCTATTTCAGGGAACAACATAACCTGTTGACCTTTCCAGACCCCAGCATAACCTGGTGTGAAAAACTAATTTTTTACCACACCGAAAATTTTAGTGTAAAAATTTCTTTGTGGTCTAATCTTAATATTTTAAATTTTTTATCTTACTCTTAATAGGTTTTATTTAAGAAAGTTAAAAACAACAAAAGTATTCACATTCTTAGAATATAATATTTGTTCTTATAGAAGATATATATAAACTTGGTTTCTTCTAATTTAAATGTAAGTTATAGTAGTATTTTTTTTTCTTAGTATAATTTAAACTTAGTGTAAATAGTGAGTTTTCTTATTTATATAGTTTCTTTTTAAAAGTAAGTTGGTTAGTATATATATATATATATATATATATATATATAAATAACACCAAACTCCCGACTTCCCCACTACACTCATGTCTTATCCCCACTCTCACACCACACTCCCACACAATCACGTTCTTCTCCCCACTTCCCACTTTTTCACATAAGTTACAAGCACATACACATCTATATATAATGGGGGACTTACATCTGTAAAGGAGGAGGGGAGACACGCTGAAGATAGAAAAAAAAACTAGAGACCTCCATCTTCACAAAAAAATCAACTCCCTCGCCATATCAAAAACTCCACCGTTTTTCTTGTTCAAAGTCGAGCATTGAGGTTCCGGTCGATGGTTTTGCTTGTTTGAGCTTCAGTCGAAGGCATGAGCAGATTTCCTTTTTTTGGTTCAAGTTCATTTTTTTACGATTTTGCTTCAGGTTGTAATCAAAGGCTTATTTTTGAATAAAAATTCAGAAGGAACTTTGGCTGAAAAAGGTCCGTTCTTCTTCTTTTATTTACTATTTTAGCTCAATATAATGTATTAGTTAATTTTGTTAGCCTTTTACTGTTTGCTTATTTATTGTTTGAGATAGTATTTCATTTCCATATTTTGTGGATTATTTTGTTTACTTGGAGTTTCTATGAATGTGGATGTACGGTTGCACTTAGATAAAGGAAATAGGCTGGAGTGTTTGTGTGTTTTTGCATGATAACTTGATAATTCATGAAGTTCTTGTTTTTCCTAGTCTATTTGAGCACTGCTAAGCTTGATTAATAGATTTGGGTAAAATTATATTATTTTGGCATGCTAGACATATAATGGCTTCCTTTGGACTATTTGGTTTGATTGAACTAAAAGAGTAACTAGGCCATTGTTGAATTCGTTGATTTGATCGTGAGGTACTCTAATGAATTAAAAGAAGTTGACCTAATTTTGTTTTCCATAACTCATTATCCCAGAATAGTCTTAATTTAGGAAATAAATAACTCACAAATCTGTAGGGTGCTTTAGGCGCGCATTAGTAAATAATTATCGTGATTATGTATACGTTCTCGTGACACGATTAAGATTTCGAAAAAAGTGAATATTCGTAGAAATGCTTTTTAGGCATTTAATATATTATTGTGATTGTGTACACGTTCGCGTGACATAATTATAATTCTCAAAAGAAACCAAGGTATGAGTTTGTGCAACCTTAGGCGAAACAATAATAATAATAATAAAATATTATTAATTGTGTACATGTTCGCATGACAAGAGCACAATTTAAAAATGAATATTCGTAGAAAATGCTTTAGGCGCGACTTAATCTATCATCGTGATTGTATACACATTTGCGTGACATAATTATGATTTTAAAAAAATAAACCAAGGTACACGTTCGCGTAAATTTGGCCAAATAAATAATTTTAATAATAATTAAGGGATATTAATTATGTACACGTACGCGTGACATGGTTTTAGCGCATTAAGATGAAGGCCCACATATTTCAAATCTCGGCTCCCCTTAAGGAAAAAGCAGGATACTTACCTGAAAGGGTGAACAAGGTCGAGCGCCTTCAAAGGTTGCTCATATTCCTATTTATAAGCCACAACTTACTTCGACACTATATAGAGTCTTGGGTGCCTTCCCATCGGAAACTTTCTAAAATAAGCCTACAAGATGAATTGGACCTCAGCCCGAAGAGCACTTCCCTGGCGGAGAGATTGAAAGAACGGAACTCCAGCGCACTGATTGAGCTAGCTAGAATAAAATGTGTACACGTACGTGTGACTCGTTTCAAGATAATATCTTAATCACGAATAATCAAGTAATTTAAAAAGCGGTAATAGATAAAATACACATAGGTTCTAAAATACGTAATTAAACAATTTAATTAAATCAGGTTTGATTAAAGCGACCGTGCTAAAATCATAGAACTCGGGAATGCCTAACACCTTCTCCCGGGTTAACAGAATTCCTTACCCGGTCTTCTGGTTTCATAGACTTTTACAACAGAGTCAATCTTCCTCGGTTTGGGATTTAAAAATAAATGGTGACTCGGAACACCGTAAATAAATAATTTCAATTGGCGACTCTAAAATTAAATAAATAATCCCAAATCGAATAATGTCACTTAAAGTGGAAAAACTCCCTTATTACCCTTACGGGTGAAAAAGGAGGTGTGACACCTAGCGTTCGTCCTGACACCAGCATAACCTGTTGATCATCTTCAGGCACTGGCATAACCCAGTGATCTCTATTTCAGGAAACACCATAACCTGTTGATCTTTCCAGACCGCGGCATAACCTAGCATTCTTCTTGACAACAGCATAACCTGTTGATCATCTTCAGACACTGGCGTAACACAATGATCTCTATTTCAGGCAATAGCATAACCTGTTGACCTTTCCAGACACCAGCATAGCCTGGCGATCTCCCCGACAACAACATAACCTGTTGATCATCTTCAGACACTGGCATAACAGTGATCTCTATTTTCAGGTACCAGCATGACCTGTTGACCTTTCCAGACACCAACATAACCTGGTGATCGTTTCTTCTCCAGACACTGGCATAACCCCAGTGATCTCTTTTCCCCAGGAAATATCATAACTTGTTGACCTCCCCAGACACTGGCATAACCTGGTGATCTTCCTGACAATAGCATAACATGTTGATCATCTCCAGACGTTGGCATAACCCAGTGATTTCTTTTGTGACAACAACATAACCTGTTGATCCTTCCCCAAACACTGGCATAACCTGGTAATCTCTTCTTGACGACAATACGAGCTGTTGATCTTTTCCAACATAGGGTCCCTAATCCCTAGTTGATTTCACTCTGGGTACACAGTTCCCGGCCCTTTATTGCTTTCAATAATAAAATAGCATAGATTTTATTACAATAACTCACGAAATTTTCCTAGTGAAAACTGGGACAGAAAATTTCGTTCGTTTGTTTTGATTTTGTGCAGATTACGTTTCTAGAACATTGAAACTCAAGACCACCAAAAGAATAAGTTTCGATCCAAAATAACAAAACAAAAAGAAGAGAGAGAAAATTCAATCCAAAAGTGCACAAACGGGAAAAATGTGGACTATTCAGGATGAGATTGAAGTCATCCGTCCAGTATATCCCTCTTTGATCCGAGGAACGACAAGACAAAACCAACACTTGTGACTAACAAGCATCAGGATCCAGGTCAGAGGCAGCAAAAGATCAAGACTCAAGATCAAGTCCTAGATAGGAATCTTGTAATTTAGCAGCTAATAGGTTTTAGTTAGTTCTCCGTTTTGTACTTGGGTGTAATAAGGAGATCAGCAGCAGTAACAACAGCAACCGCATTGAAACCACAGTTACTCGGTAGTCTCATCTACCAAAACTTCCAGAACTACACTGACCTGATTCCTTTATAGCCAAGGATATGTAGGAACCCTTTGAAGCAGGGTTAGGTCAAACCTTTCAAAAACGCTTTGCAAAGGAGCAATGTGAATGGGTAGAGTCGCTTATGATTGCTCACTTTGTCTTCGCTCGGAAACTCTTTGTGTTTCCGAGCAAAAAGGGGCAGCTGTGAGCATGTGATTTTTCACCCACCATATACTCCTACAAAATTGGATAAGTAACTTAATTTCACAATTTTTTGTTGAAATTTACTGTTAACCGTGAACTGTTTTTGCATTGCATATTCATAATTCATTTTTTTTTTAAATATTTAAATTTGCGTAATTAGGTGCATCGTTATTACCAAGGAGTTACATGTTTATTATTTGTAATTATTTGAATAAAATAAGGATGATAATTATTTGATGTAATGTAGTTTTAACAACTAATTGCTAAATCTAGTCATTTTTTCCGAACAAATTGTGAAAATTGATTTCTTTTAAAATATATGAGTGTCAAATTAATTGTTTTACCCTTAATTTATTTACCAATTAATATATAATTAGACTAAGTTAGATTTAATTAATTCCTTTTTGTGGAGTTTTAAGTTATTTTAAATTAATTAAGTAATTAATTCGGATCCTGGCCTGAAATTACCCAAGCCCAAATCCTCTCTATACACTCAAACCTACCCAGGCCCAATCCCCTCTCTACACACGGACTCCACCCAGGCCCAAATCCTTACACCCGGCCTGCCCCGGCCCTAACCAAAATGACACCGTTTTGGGACAAGTCTAATCCCAGCCGTTGATCTATTTTTGATCCAACAGCTGGGAACTAGCCACCCTTTTAATATTTAAGTGTCCAAACCCCACCCCACTCCACCCCCTCATTTCACCAAAGCCTAACCCACATCCCTCCGTCTCTCTCTCTTCTGTATAACCAAACCCTAGCCGCCCTAGGATTCCTACCTTGCTCCGGCCACCAGACCTCCACCAATCCGGCCCAAAATTTTATCAAATAGTCCCCACGACCTCCTTAATCCCATCCAACCGATGGTTTCCCTAATTCACCGTTCAATCGTGAGTTTATCCAGATCTGAGAAGCTGTCAGAACCCTAATTTGTGCTAGTGGCGAATCCAAGCGGCTCTGTGACTCAAACTCTCATGAGTCGATGGCTCTTGACAAGAGCCGTCGATTCATGTGAGTAAGGGTCACTTTTGGAGGTCGCCGTAGTCCGACCTAACTCCGACTAGTCGCCGCAGTTCGTCCAAACCCCTCAAACGGGTGTCCCCACTTCCTTTCTGCGTGTTTCTTGATTTGTTAGCATAAATAGGCCCTAGTTACTCACTTTTTTCCTTTATTTTTTCTTTTACCTGTTCATGTTTTCAGTTTTCTAGTTTAAAGTCCCAAATGCATTTAGCTTAGGTTTTTATCACTATTTTTGTATGATTTAACTGTTGAAGTTTAGTAATTTCTATGACCAAGATTAGCATTAGGTTTTTGTTTAGTTTCCTTTATCTGCTAAATTCCAGACATTTTTATGTTGGTGAATTTTGTCAATAAACAAGCATGAACAACTGATCGATTAAATCCCTGAATTCGTATGTTGAAATGTTTGTAAGTAAAACATCCTCTATTGATTGTTTGACTCGTATTTTGTTTGAGCTCATCATTTGATTTAGCCTTGATATTGCTGCTTAACTTCCATTAATCATGAGTTAGCCTAATTTTGACTCTTAGTTTAGACTGGAATATTTAATTAACCTAAACAAACTAAGCCCTACCTAGATCCAAGTAGAATTCAAAGCAGGCCATAATACAAGGAAATTAACTAAGTCTAAGAAATTAATTTAACTAACCTAAAGTAATTAATTAATCTAAAATCAATTAACCTTTGATAAAACAATGAAGGTTTAGCTATTAGTTAATTAGATTAGAATGAAATTTGTTTATTGACTAATAGTTAACATAGCATAAGACTCACCTAAAACTCAAGAATTGATTTAACTTAGTCGACTCCTTCAAACAAGATGAACTAGTTAACTTAACCAACTTCTTTTAATTATCTTAAGCCTAAAGACCTAAGTTAACTAACCTAAGTCTAATAGTCTCTTAAGTAATTAACTAAATCCTAAAATCTGTCTAAAACAAATTAGTTAACCAAGGCTTAATAGTTAGTCAAGTTTCTGATTTTTAGTAACTGAGTTGGATTAACCAAACCAAATCAGTTAACTTAGGTTAGGGAATTAAATTGATTGACATACATTAATTAACAAGCTAAACCTAGATGACTAATAGGGACTTAATCAATTAACCTTTAATTAGTTAACCTAACCCTAATCAAGAACAACTCCTAGTTAACTAAAATGGGTTAATTAGTTTTTCAACTAACCAAAGTTAAATAATAACCCAAGAGAGTAACCCTGATTACCCAATGGTAAATTCAGGGACTCCAAGGGTTACAACAGGTAATGAAGATTAGGAAATCAGATTTTAAGGGTGGAAGTGTCTTTTCTAGGGCTGTAATGTTCTGGAAAGGTGCAGTTGTCCCAAAAGGATAGGGTGGACATCTGTACATGTACCCTCTTCAGCCTAATGAATTAGGAATATACCAAAGGGAAAACAATATAGCATCTGCTGCTCACAAACAAAATTTCCAAAAAGACATCAGTAGAAAGCAAAGAAAATCTGACTACTTCCTTAGAACAAAAATCCATTAGGGTATTATTTTGGTTCTCAGCTTCTTGTTCTTCCTGGGTATCCTGATTCTGAGAATTTTAAGTGTCTATACTCGAAACTTCTGGGTTAATTTCCTACTGGGGCTGTTTGGTTTTGGGTTTGATGTTTGTTGCTGTTGGGTTTTTCTTCATCTTGCTGATTTCCATCTCTGCCTGACCTTTATTTGGTCAGGTTTCTTTTGATTATTTTCTCTTCGAAAGCGGTACGTAACAATGAACTTTAAATAAAATTGTTATACTCAAAATTTGTTGTTAGTTTGATGCTAAATGTTTGATTCTCGCTATGTTTTTTTTTTTTGAGATTATGTCAAGCTGAATCTTCTTCTTTGTTCTTGGTCTATAATTCCGAAGTAATATTTAGTTGACATGATGTTAAGGAATCTGAATATATGTTGTGTGTGTAATATCTAAATCCGTAGAATTATTTTGTTTTGATTTTAAGTTGGTTAAAATGCATTGAGTATCATTGGATATCAGTTTTGTGTTAGTCCATTAGTGAAATAATCTGCACTTGGATGTTGAATCTAACCTCTTCTATGGTCAGATTTTTCCCATAAGATTGCAGAAATATGCTTTTGATTGGGTCTCTTTGGTCTCTTTGAATCTAACCTCTCTTAGTAGTGCATAAACAGTAGCCTATGGTGCTGGAAATCACCCCTTTACGGATAAGAAGTGGGTAATCAAAAGGCTCCTAGGGAAAAGAATCTGAATCCCTTAATATGATCAGATTTATTCTCTAAAACATGCCTAAAAATCAAAGTCATAGTATAAGTATGAGTCGAAAGTTACAAAAGATGACCTCTACGGAGTTGAATCTGACCCCTTTTATGGTCAGATTTTGTCCATAAAAAAGGCAGGAACCTGTTCTGTTAAAGTGGTGTAAAGCATCATCAAGGTTGAGTCTAACCTCCTTTATGGTGTGGCTCATCCTATAAATTTCTGAAGGTATGTTGTTACTACTGTCCAAATAGCAAAATTTTTGACTTGTAGTTTTAGATTAAAAAATGCTCTAATTTGTGTTTCCGCGGTCACTGAAGAGACTCATTAAGCAAGTCTCCATATTAAATTAGACTTATTTTTGTGTTGGCATTATGGGATTAAAGTCTGACGCACTCATGGTCAGGTTCACACCAAAAGAATGCATAAATAATTCTGCTTTTTAGTATAGTTTAACGCACCATCATCAGGTTTAAACTTGACCTCTTTCATGGTCCTGTTTGGTCAGGTGGATGCATAGCACACCCAATTATTTGGGGTGTTCCATAGATTACGAAAGAGATCTCGCATGTACAACCTTAGAAGAATTCAATTCCGACAACTAGCTTGAAGTCGCCATTTTAGTTTCCTCTCTTATTAAAAAAATGTATTCGCATAGTAGAAATGATGTTGTAATTCTTCTACGTTGTAACCTAAAGTGGATTGTACATTAATTCTATTTAGTGCTCATGCTGATTTTAGAAAAGAAGGCTTTAGTAATGTCAAACTTACAATTCGTGTCCCTATTTTCTAAAAGTAGCCTGATGACAGTAGATAAAAATGGAGTGTATGTTCAAAATTAGCATGCATGAGATTTTACAAACATTTATTGATTTGGAAAAAACTATTTCTGATTTTAGTTGTCTTCAATATAAGTCGGAATTATTTAATTGCTCTCAGCTCATTCCGCATCTTATAAATTTTCTGAAACCAATGTATGCATATTTTTACGAATGAATTTCGATTATAGTAGCCTATGTTTTAAACGACCAAGTCTGAACTGATAAAGCTTTTCACGCTACATCCTTCCTTAAAAAGAAACCACAATGCAGTTCTAGATTACAAATTCAAAAGCATTTAGAATTTGTATGATCTTGGTTTTAAGACTAATCTGTCTAAAACTTTAAATTTCATTCTTTTTGATAACTTGTGCCCTCAAATATCTCGCGATTTACTTGTGCTTAATCTGGTGAATCCTTGATATATATGAGTATGATTTTCCGAACAATTTCCCTCTGATAACTGGAAAACAACATTAAATGTGCAAATATTCTCCTAATTATCATTCAGAGTGCAATGTTTCTGTTTATACATGTATCTAGTAGCGTTTAGTTCAAATTACACAGATCCCTTTTTGTTCAATAGACAAAGTAGGATTGGCCAAAAAGAGTTGAAATAATTTAGGGCTAAATGTGGCCATAGCCCAAAATATTTTGTCCTTTAGGCTAATTAATATCATTTTAGGCAATCCTCTAGGTAGAATGATACCTTTGCTTTGGGAAAATTTGGTAAAGAATCAAATATTATTCCAAAATCACCATAATCTACGCTTGGGAGTGGTAACTCATGCCCCCGACCCTTAACTCTGAACATTAATAAAATGTACATAGCAACCACGAGTGCATTTCATATGACGCGTTTGCCATGTGCTCAAAAACAACAAGTGCACTCCATCGTGACTTGTTTAAGATAAATGCATAAACGTCCTAATTGATCTTAAAACTAAAACACTCTTTCAAAAGTATAAAACATAAAGAATGATCGAACATCGCCTCAAATAGGCACTATAAAATCGTCATGATCATAGTCTCGACTACGTAATCTACACTCGGGTGTGGCAACTCATGTCCCCGACTTTAACTCAAAACATTAATAAAAATAAACATGTTGCAAATCGCGGGTACATTTCATGTGGCGCAACTTGCAACGTGTCCAAAAATAACAAGTGCGCGTCATCGTGACTTGTATTAAAATAATTCCATAAATATTGAAAGCAGATAAAAGTGAAAGAGGATAAAAAGCACAATAGGTTTAAAATATGTAAATAATCAGATAATTAGGCCAAATACCAATAGTTAAGCGACCGTGCTAGAACCACAGAACTCAGGAACGCCTAACACCTTCTCCCGGGTTAACAGAATTCCTTACTCGGATTTCTGGTCGTAGACAAATTAAAACAGAGTCAAATTTTCCTCGGTTTGGGATTTTCAAAACAAAACGGTGTCCTGGAGCATCGTCAAAAATCCGTGTAGCGACTCTGAAAACTAAATTAAATCCCAAAATCCGAATAATGTCACTTTAATTGGAAAAACTCCCTTATTACCCTTCATTAATTTTGGGGTGGTTAAAAAGGAGGTGTGACACTCGTCAGTAGGGAACCATTCAAACATCCACTGAACCTGATCCTCAGTCAAATTGTCGAAGAATCCACCCATTCCTTAGCACTCTTTGGTTGAGCAAACATGTCCGAAATATAAGTTATCTGTTTAGGGTGATGTAAGGTAATATGGTCATTCCACGCCCTTCGTGGAAACTCCTGGCGATATTGACCCTTTTGGAGATGCTCTATTAACCACAACTGCATCATCAAATTGCAACCCTCAAAATGTTTGGACCCTTTCTGGCAGTGGTCCAAGGCCCGGCAGATATCAGCTATAATCATAGGGACTATGGCATATGTCTGTCCCTCGATTCCCTCCATTAGAGTCTTGGTGACCATAGCCAGCCTAGTGTGAATTCTTTCTCTTTTCGTTGGGAACACTATCATACCCAAGAAGCAAACAATGAACACGAAAAATCTGCGGTGAATATGACCCAAGGAGGTGATGGAAAAATCATCATGGAAAATACGGTGGGACTTGCTATGACCGTATCTCTCATACAAGTAGTCAAGTGGTATATAAGATTTCTTTAAGCACTCCAAATCGGCGTTCTTTTTCAGACATATCATTTTTAGAAATCCCCTACCAGTGCAATTTTCCGGTACCAATAGCCCAGGGCTGTCCCAAGGAAGCCCAGCAAATCCCCCAATTTTTTCTAGGAGCGGGGTCATTTCGATATCCCCGAAGAGAAACACTAATCTTTCACGATCCCAGAACATGGTTGCAGCTTATATCAATATATTATTTGGTTGGATGTCTAACATAGAAGGAAAACTTCCCAGGACCTTTCTCACATGTTTCTTGTCACTTGAGGAAAGATCTTCCCACCAATTCAGTAGTAGTGGCGGTGTATTTTGGACCATGCCGAACCTGGGGACCTCATGCCTCATTTTCTGCAAAACAAATAATGTTAGACCCTTTCCCCCTCCGAATTCAACTATTTATATATCCATGATTAGCATATTGGCATTTAGTTCTCCAAAATTAATGCACAAAACGTGGTTGCGTCCGTTGGTATTATGGAAACCCTGGTGGACTTTGGATAAGGTTTGTGTTAAAAGGTTATTATGTGGACAACATATTAAACCGACTAGGTTTGACCATGATGCATGTGCAGTTATAATCAGAGTAAGGTTGCTATGGGGGTCTAGATGGGTACCCTGAAGCGGACAACTTGAAGGGGAAAGGCACGGAACCGCACCGTTGATCGACTAGTTTTACCGTAAATAAGCCTTTCTGAATTTAAAGGGTGATATATAGGAAGAGCATAACCACTCATCAAGTGTTGCTATAGAATTGATTACGCACAAGTGGAATATGATGTTGAGCATGATTTATTCAGAAGTCAATAGTATGTTGTCACGTATTTTAACGTTTGGAAAATAATAAATGCAATATTTAATAATTGAAAGACGTTTAAGAAAGGAAAACAAAGAAATAAGTCAGTTTCTGCAGTAAAGGAAATCATAAATTCTCAAAAATCGCAATTAAATTCACATAAGGGGGAAGGGAAAGGGTGCGCACATATTAAAAAAAGAAGCATGCTTAAGACTAATTTACAAAAAGCAAGTTTGTTATGGTAAAAGCCTAAAATCCCCAGCAGAGTCGCCATGCTATCGCGCCCCCTTTTTCTTCCTCGCGAAATCGAGGATTCGATATTCAACAACTTCTTTCCTTTTTGAGAGAGGGGTATGGAAATTGAAGAGTCGCCATCTAACGAATTTAAGGTGCGTTAGGGCTCGTAATGCTAGTACCTCATGAAACTAGTATACATTACCAGAGATTGGGTAAGTGCTTGAATTACCTCGAGGGGAAGCTGTTAGGCACCCCTCGAGGTCCACAACGGTGGGTCCCGTCCAAACTCACTTTGGTGAATTAGTCATTAAGCAAGTAAAGCATTTTAAGCACAAATATTGATTACAAAGAAAATGTGGGAATAAATGGGTCCTACATTTATTAGCCTATAGGATCAAATTTGTACAATACTCGGTAAACTTTCCTCAACTAGAGGGGTTACAGATAGCATTATCGCACAGGGTATCATATCTTTTACTACCCAATTACCCTCTCTTAGTTGTTAGATAAGCGATTCTAATTAAACGCACTCTATGCGTGTGTTACTCGTCCCTTACTTACGGTGCTGGAGGTGTTTAGGACTTCTAGTTAAGGTGGATCTAGACTCTACTAAAGTGCTTAAAAGGAGAAAAACTAAGCGACAACAAAGAACATATAGGACAGTCAAGTAAAAGAACAATTAAGGGGCTCATGTTTACCTCCACCAAATAAACAGATAATTAGCACGTCTCAAACAAGAAAGATTTCAGATGTTTCAGAAAGGTCCTAGAACAGGATATCTAGGTGAGCATGACAAGCAGAATATATGCAGCATTATGTTAAGGCGAAATGATAGAATCAACTTGCCTACTGATTCTAGAATGTGTTGAATCTGCGCAGTTCACAAATAAGCAAGGCATAGTTTTTACAATTTTGCAAGAGATGGATTATCCTACAGTCTTGCCTAGGCGTGGATCTAAGATGTCCTACAAACATGTTGTCTAGGTGCTGAAAATTACAGAATTGATTTTATACAATTATCCCTGTAAACACGTTATCTAGCTGTTGGGACCACTTTTATACTTATTCTTATATACGTCGTTGCTACTGAGGAAACTGATTTTTATACGATTTGACTATAGGCATGATATCTATCCAGTGCAATAAAAGTCCTAGAACATGATCTCTAATGCACATAGGAGAGTCCATGAACATGATTATGAAGGCAGAATTGGTAAACAACCTAGAAATAGGATCACTAGCGCAAATATGATTATGCAGAACGTTAGAAAATAGAAGTTTAGAACAAGTAGTGAGACGAGTCCTACAAACATGATTTCTAATGCACATAACAATCTTATAGGCATGGTTTCTAATGTACGTAGATAATCATAACAGTCCTATGAGCATGATTTCTACCCGATTTCCACGCAAAATATATAAAAGTCCCTCCCATTTTACAAATATCCCCAATATTTGTTTTACAAGAATTATTATTACAGGCCAAATGATAAATGAATTACAGAAATGAAATTGCTACACTATAGGGAACCTGGATAGGCCCAAAAGTAAAACCTGGAGGACCAGGCCTTCAACCAAGTCTAAAGTGCCAATAACTCATAGTATCCAAGAGGGTATCCTGGTGCGTCAAAGTTCCCAAGGGCCTCAGGGAACCCGAGAAATTCTCACACCAAGGATACTTTAAAGAAAACAGTTTTTGTGCAGTGTGGAAGGGTAAGCCCCAGTGTGTCAGAGTTCGAAGGAATCTCATAGATTCCTAGGCAGCACACACACTGGAGGGGCAGAACTTAAATAATCTAAGAGTAGAAGTGAGAGTGCTTGACATAGTTGAGATGACTTTAGGAAAACAAACCAGATGTAAAATTGCTTAAAAGTAAAAATACTGTAGGAATGGAAATAGTTTAGAAAACATATTAGGAGTGAAAAAACTATTGAAAACCTCTTGTAGGAAAGGGAGGTTCAGCAAACAACAACATGGTCACAAAAACATCTTATTGCCCAGATTCAACTTCAGTTTGTCAATTAGTTCTAGGTTTACACACAATTACACAAAAGGGAGCAGGGGTTGGAAACACAAGACACTTGAAACAAGAGCATATAAAGGAGGATAAGAAGGAGAGCATTTTGAACAACAATTACACAGAACAAGCAGGGGCTGATCGACAACCAACAACAAAATTCATAGCATTAGAACACAAGCTACTGACTCAGAGTCTTAACAGGGAAGTCATACTTGAAGCTAAAGTGGTAATAGACAACAAAGCATAGAGACAGAATGCAGGAATAGTCATGATGAGGACACGGGTCTACTATACATAATTAGCCATTCCAATTGGGGTTAATTAGATAAATTAGGAGTTTGAAATGTTGAAATGAGCACGCTAGTTGAAGGAAGTAAACAATAATTCAAGTAAATATGTTGGGTAAAGTAACAAACAAGAAGAGTGAAACTTAGACATGCTGGTTAAGCCGTAAACATAGTTAATTAGACAATAGTTATGCTAGTATAGAAAGACACAGCCTTAATAGAAGCAAAGAAACAAGGAGCACATAGATTTAAATCTCAGAATGACATTGTGATAGGAACATACCAGTGAAGGAAGAAAATGCAGAAAGTAAAGTAGGTAGAATTCCACAGTTTTGCCTTGTCTTTCAGCCAGCTAGACAAGCAATGAGCACAAGTAGCAGAAAGAGAGATGAGCGTAAAGTTGTGTGTGTGTTTGTCTGAACTATCGTTCGTGTGTTTGAGAGGCATAATAATAGTGTACATATAACACTTAAGGGGTGAATCAAAATAAGGTAAAAGAATCACAATTCAATCAATTAGGAGAAACTAATCAGTCATAGAATCAATTCCCCTAGGGGAGTCCGGAATAGACCCCTTAATTAGGGGGGTAATCAATTAACGGTCACAACAGGGGGTCCAATTAAGGTAAGGACTCAAAAACATTCCATGTAGGGAGCCAGTCAAATCCCTACTGATAATTAATTTAGGCAAGTATAATCAATCAAGGTCACAAATAAGGAAACAAGTAAAAATCCCAGCAAATATGGATTTTAACAGGACAATCATTCGAATCCCTAATAGGAATCAATCAGTAGAAATCTCAATGAATACTGATTTTAACAAGAAAGATTGTTCAAATCCCTAACAGAAATCAATCAAGTAAAAAACTCACAGAAATACCGGATTTGGTAAGAAAAGCTGGTTCAAATCATCAATAGAGATCAATTAGGGAAAAAATTCCAAAGAACACTGGATTTTAACAGGGACAAATTGTTCGAATAGAAATAATCAAGTAAAAGCCCAAAGAATGCTGCTTTTAACAGGGAAATCATTCAAATCCCTAAATAGAATTAGTTAATACGATTGATTTACAGAAATAAACATAGTAATGGAAAAAATAAAAAAATCAATGTAACCATTAGGAACACCTAGGTTTAGAGCATACATGCGAAGATTAACCAAACACGTAGAGAGCTGGCTAGGTTAAACATTGAAAGCAAAAAATCTTTTCAAGAGGAATTTGGGAAGAACCCTAGTTTTAGAAAGGGTGACTAAAATTGAAATAGTTATAAAACAAGAGATCTTTAAAGGAAAACACCTAATAATACTCGAATCACCTCAGATCTATAAATATCTGAGAAGAATTGAACAGTAGTGAAACTAGGATTTTCAGAAAATAACAGAGATGAAGAGAATCGATCAAAAATCCATGGATTCATACTAAAAGCAAGAGGAAATCCATACCCAAAAACGAAAGTGGCTTGAGATAGGCCAGTCGACAACTTTTAGCCAAGAACAAGGTTGAATCTCCACGAGATTCTTCTAAGGACTCATAAAATCAATGAGCCAGGGAGTATAAGAGACCAATAGTGGTCGGAGAATGCATGAAAACTCCATAGATGGGAGCTTTTTTGCCGGTGACGGGGATTAGGGTTAGGGTGAGTTGAGAGAGAATGGGAGAGGTTAGGGAACCAGTGACGGCGGAAATAAAAGAATGAGGGGGGTTAAGGTTTGGGTGTTTAATTAAAAAGGCAAGTAGTGTTGTTGACCATTGAAATAAAAGATCAACGTCCACGATTGAACGTGGCTATTTGGTCGGGAAGGTATAAATTGGGCTTGGGGGTGAAATTGGGATAGCATCAAAAGGTGTTTGGGCTAGTTTAATGGGTTAGGTCCAAAAAAAATAAAAGGAATAAAAAGGTATTTGTTAAATACCCAATCAATTGGTAAAAAACAATTTATAAAATAATTAACAGATTATAACAAATGTTTTTCATGCATAGAAATGTTTTAAAATAATTACTCAATATTTTAAAAATGCAACAAGCTATTTCCTGGTAAAATAATCTAATAATGCATGTATGAGCTATAATTTCAAAGTTATTGTAATTATAACCCAAGAAATGTAAATGTGGCTATTTCTGAAATAATTTAATCTTTATATAAATATAAATAGAAAAATTAAAACATGAAATTGTTATAAATTCCTTTGTGATGCAAATTTGTAATTATTAATATAAATAAAATACTGGGATAAATTAATTAAAAATCCCTAAAAATGTAAAAATTTTGAAAAAATATCAATTGATGCTAATGCATAGTTTTGAACGTATATATGTGTTTGAAAAAATATTATAGGGAAAATTGGGTATCAACACCAACCATGTAAGCAACATCACAGACCTTCTTGTCGGCATTACTCTTCTGTCTAGACTGCATCGTGCGAAGCTGCTCCTGAATCAATTTAACCTTCTCTAAAGCATCTTGAACCAAATGAGTACCCAATAACCTAGCCTCACCCGGCTCAAACCAACCCACCGGAGACCGACACTGTCTCCCATATAAAGCCTCATACGGAGCAATCTGAATGCTCGATTGGTAGTTGTTATTGTAAGCGAACTGATCCCAAGAACCTCCAAAATCAATGACACAAGCGCGTAGCATATCCTCCAATATCTGAATGGTGCGCTCGGACTGTCCGTCCATCTGAGGATGAAATGTTGTACTCAACTGAACCTGTGTGCCCAATTCTCGCTGCACTGCTCTCCAAAACTGTTATGTAAACAACGTGCCCTGATCTGAAATGATGGACATTAGCCCATTCTGGAGGCGAACAATCTCGTGGATATAAATCTCAGCAACAACTCCGAAGACTAAGTAGTACCAACCGGAATAAAATGCACGTACATAGTCAACCGATCCAAAATTACCCAAATAGCATCAAACTTTCTCAATGTCCGTGGAAGCCCAACTACGAAGTCCATGGTAATACGCTCCCACTTCCACTCCGGAATTTCAAGTTCTTGAAGCAACCCGTCCGGTCTCTAATGCTTGTACTTCACTTGTTGACAATTTAAGCACAGATCTACAAATCCAACTACATATTTCTTCATGTTTCTCCACCAATAGTGCTGCCTCAAGTCTCGATGCATATTAGCGGCACCCGGATGAATGGAATACCGGAAATTGTAGGCTTCCTCAAGAATCAATTCACATAGCCCATCCACATTAGGCACACAAATTCGACCCTGCATCATCAATACCCTATTATCCCAATAGTAAAATCTCTAGAATAACCGTGCTGATTTGGGTCTTTTAGGACAAGAAAACAGGGGTCCTCATACTAGCTCTCTGATGCGGTCATATAAGGAAGATCGAGAAACCACATAAGCTAGAACCAGACTGGGCTCCTAAACATACAATCTCACGAACTGATTAGCTAGGGTCTGAACCTCAACTTCAAAAGGCCTTTCACCGGCGGGAATGAATGCAAGGCTACCTATACTCACTGCCTTTCAAACTTGAGGTATCAGCCACCATACTGGTCTTTCCAGGATGATACAAAATAGTGATATCATAGTCTTTTAGTAGCTCCAACCATATCTGCTGCCTCAAATTTAGATCTTTCTTTTTGAATAAGTGTTGGAGACTCCGATGATCTGTAAACACCTCACAAGACGTAACGTAGAGATAGTGCCTCGAAATCTTCAATGCATGAACAATAGCTTCCAACTCCAAATCATGAACATGGTAGTTCTTTTCATGTGGCTTCAACTAACACAAAACATAAGCAATCACTCTACCCTTCTGCATTAATACACACAAAATATGAATCTGAGAAGCATCACAATACACTGTATACGAGCCAGAAGTTGAAGGTAAAACTAGAACTGGAGTTGTAATCAAGGTAGTCTTGAGCTTCTAAAAGCTCTCCTCACACTCATCCAATCACCTAAATCCTTTCTGGGTAAATTTTGTCAAAGGTGATGCAATAGGCCAAACACCCTCCACAAAGCGACGATAATAACCATCCAAGACGAGAAAACTCTGAATCTCAATAGCTGAAGATGGTTTGGGCCAACTCTGAACTGCCTCTATCTTCTTTGGATCAACCTTAATTCTTTCTCTTGACACTATGTGTCCCAAGAATGCCACTGAACTAAGACAGAACTCACACTTATATATTTTGGCATAAAGCCACACCTCTCTCAACCTCTATAATACAATAGCCAAGTGTTGTGCATGCTCCTTCCAGTTATGTGAGTACACCAGGATATCATCAATAAACACTACGACAAATGAAACAAGATATGGTTGGAATATATTATTCATCAAGTGCATAAATGTTATTGTGGTGTTGGTCAGCACAAAAGACATCGAGAGAAATTCATAGTAACCATAATAAATCCTGAATGTCGTCATTAGAATATCCAAATCCTTAATTTTTAACTGGTGATTGTCACACCTCTTTTTTTCGCAGCAACCCTATTACAAGGTTGAGTTAGAAGAGTTTTTCCAATCGAAGTGACGTTTTGAAAAGGGATTATTTATTATTTAGAGTCGCCACTTGGAATTGAGTTTTGGTGTTCCAAGCCACCTTTTATCTTGAATCCCTTAACAAAGGATGGTTTGACTCTTAATTTATGGTCTACGAAAACAGAAGACTGAGTAAGGAATTCTGTTGACCGAGGGGAAGGTGTAAGGCACCCCTCGAGTCCCGCGGTTCTAGCACGGTCGCTTTATTGACTCATGTAAGGCTTAAATCAATTTTTAGCTATTCTTGTATTTTATTGATCATGGCTTATTTATTACCGCTTAATTAATTATTATATTTTATTAGTTGTATTTACCAAGATGCGGGACGCACACAAGGTATTCTTTGAAATTAAATGTTAAACCAAGGTACGGAATGTACACATGGACAAAATATAATTATTTTTAAATTTAATGGTATCGAGACGCGGGGATGCGCACATGATCCTTTTATTATTTAAGCACATCAATCCAAGGTTCGGGTATGAACACATGGGCTAATAGTGTATTTAAAATATTTAATTATTTTATCTCTTAACACTTACTAATTTATTATAATAGCCCCGAAAGGATTACTAAGTAGTCATGTTCATTAGAAAGAAACGAAAGAGAAAAAAAAAAAACTGCCTACACAAACAGAACAAAAAAAAAAATTCCACATTTTTATTTGATTAATTCCCATTTTTATTTATTTTTCTTGTAGGTTTTTGATTATGTCAATCAGAATTAGTGAAATCCAAAGTGGAACATCGAATTGAGTTGCCTTAATAACATACAATATATTACATGAAACTGAAAGCTCATTGTTTTTAGCCTAATGTGAATTCCTTATGCATTATTCATGGTTCATCTAAAGAAACAAATATAGAAAGGTGAG
>ML433124.1:0-33350 GCA_005239525.1 Nicotiana knightiana
TCGCTGGCACCTGAACACCCATCTTGATAAAGCACCCGACTGAATCCCTTCACTTTTAAATTAACTCTGTACTAAGCATAAATTCTTAATCTTTCCAAAGCCTAAACCTGACTCAATAAGGCCAACCTTTGCACACCTTTATTAATTCCCATGCTCAATTACTATTCTACTCCTTTCCCCTTAGCTGCAATAACTTGCCAATACACCGACAATCCGCAACCCCATGAGAAAATAATCCTGCAACCCAATCGCAGGCGGCGGGACTCTCCCACTTAGCCCGAAGTTGCTCCTTGCACCACTCTAAAACCTCACCGAAATTCTTTCTTCATTGCTGACATAATCTTGCTCAACCAACCCGTCAACTTCTTCAAAATTCTCCTGTCAGCATTCCATGAATACTCTAATTCTCTAGCATCATTCACATATTCGGTCTCCTACAGAACAGCCACTGGAATTCCTCGCAGAAACTTGCCAACCACACGACCGCTAACCTGCTTACAGGAGATAAACCTCCTGCAGAAATTACCAACTGACACCTTCCAACGATGTTGTACTGCACAATATCTACGACACCAATACCCCATCCTACGCCCGTCCTCATTTATCAACTTTACCAGTCCGTCCGCTCCTTATGGACATCTACTAAATGCGCGACAATATCTTCCAATTCACCGCTATATTTCACCCTTCTTCATCCCGAACAACTCCTCTCTATTGTATCCAACCTTCCGCCGAAATAGCCAATATTTCAATTTAAGTTTGTGGACCCCATCATCGTCCACTAAAATTCCCAAATCACTCCAAACGTCCCCTCAAGAGGTGTATCTATCTTACCACAGAACTCATATGCTACATTGCCACTCTCCCACTTTGGTTAAACTCACTCCTGCAAGCAACTACCTGACCTCCTTTTCTTACACCTGGCCTTGTAGAAATTTAACCATCACCTGACACTTCCCAAGTGTCCTTCCTTATCCCTTGCTGCCCAGCCGTTGCCTTAGGCCAATAACTATCTTTGTAGTACTTAAACCAACAGATCACCACAACTTCAAACCTTTCCAAAGATCGTCTTTCTTGAGCCGCATTTATTAGAAATACTTATTCAATACTGAACCACCGCACACCATGACCTCTGACAACCACTTCTTCAATATTACGTCACAACACTCTAACCCAATGCCACCGAAGAAACCATAGCACCGACGAACTTAACACCTTCATTTCGATCAAAAACAACGATACCACATCACATATGAATATTCCACCTCACTTGAAAACACCAAGTCTTATTATTCTTTCAACCCAAATTGAGCATTCATAGTTCAATTGCCTTTCCTTCGCCGGAACTAAAATACTGAAATCTCGAAATCACGCTCCTAGAAGACCTCATCCCAAGTCATTTAGTGTCCCAACACATGGGCAAGCTTCCTATCACCACGTCAATACCGTGCGGCGACCAATCATGAGCACCACAACAACCTAAGAATAGGCTCAAAGCCCTCAAAAACACATCTACCGAGCTAAAACAACATATTATCCCTCTGTAGAGCAACGACAATAGCCCCAACCAACTGTGCATGGAAAAACCTCACGCACCATATCTGTAGCACCATTACAATTCCTCAAATTCTCAATTTATATCAAGCGCTTCGCGATGTGTAAGATTGAGTAGGAAGAAATGTAGGCATAAGCCTCAAGGAATCAAACCGCACGAGAAGGAATCAAGAAGTGAAGTACTCCTAACAACCATGTGGCATCTCGAAGATAAGCACAGACGTCTCTGTACCGATCCGCAAGACTCTACTAGACTTGCTCATGACTCGTGAGACCTAAGGGAACCTAGTGCTCTGATACCACGTTGTCACGACCCAAAATCCATTAAGATCGTGATGGCGCCGGACCCCACTGTCAGGCAAGCCAACACTTAATAAATAAATAAAATCTTTATTTTAAAATTCTCGAAGTCATTCCTTTTTAATTTTCTTAAATAATAATTAGCGAACTTCCACTGAGTAAACAATAAAATCTTTAGAAAATTTAAATTGTGAATAAATCCCATAATTATCCCAGAACTCAGCGTCACAAGTGCATGAGAAAATATCTAAGAATTATATATGTACTACAATGCTTGTCCGGAATACAAACTCGGCAAGGAATTTAAAATAAATACAATACATCTGAGGAAGACTCTGCCGGCTGCGGGTCGCCTCCGGATGGTGCATCTCGTCTAAGTCTCCAAATCAGTCACATCACTGCATCAAGCAGGGCCACTATCTATGAATGTACATATGTAATAAAAATGCACAGCAAGTGTAGCATGAGCAAGAAAACAACGTGTACTCAGTAACTATCCCGCCTAACCTCGAAGAGGTAGTGATGAGAGGTCGAATTAGACACTTGCTAGAGGTCAATCTAAAAAAATCAAGGGTGACACTAAGCATCGATATCGTAGGCAACTTAACAAGTAGCAACGGGAAATAGCAACTTCTTTCACATTTAATATTCTTAAATCCTCGTCATTTCAGTTGACAATTTAAAATCTCCAGGCCAGTAATCAAGTAAAAATCATAGCAAGTACGCAGAAAATCTCATGCGCAAGCAATGCCGAGGGTCGAACGGCCCGAACCAACATAAATGTAAATTGTGCACTGTTGAAGGGTCGAACGACGCGAACCATAGATGCATCTATTAACCTGCCGTGGCGTACGATCCGCTCCCATGAGAGGAGTGGAAGAAATCACCCCGCTCCCGGAATATAAACTGCGAAGCGGTCACATATAGTCATGCACATTCAAACAATCCACCCTGAATATATCGGGAAAACAAGTACTCAAGTAAATGACAATTTCTCTTTTAATGGTCATGAAAATTGTGTCTAAATCATTTCCAGAAATTCATTTACCAAGTTCGATAAGGTTTAAACACTTCATTTTCATCAATAAGGTTACAAGTACGGCAATTAAAATATGCTTTGGGGTCCTGGACTACCCGGACATAAGCATAATAGTAGCTACGCACGGACTCCCGTCACCTCGTGCGTACGTAGCCCCCACAAATAGTAGCACATATTTAATTATTTCACCTATAGGGACAATTCCGCCATACAAGGTTAGAAAGGAGACTTACCTCGCTCCGAAGATTCATAACCGGCATCCAAGCCCCTCCGACGACTCAAATTGATACACAACGCCCCAAAACTATCCAAATAACGGGAAAACCAATGAAAATATACTCTAGTACATATAACAATTCAATTTATGTAAACTCCTAACTCCGCTCGGAAAGTTAACAAAATTACCCTCGGACCCACGTGCCCGGATTCCGAAATTTTTTGAAGATAAAGATTACCCAACACTTTACGAACTCAAATACACAATTCTCTTTCAATGTCATGCCCAAATTCGTGGTCAAAATCAAAAAATACACAATCTAGGTCTTTCTTCAAAAATCCCAAATTTCCACAAATTTTCATGCTTTAATCCATATCTAATTCACGTATTTAACTTGAAATGGGTAGAAACAACTTACCTTGACATAGATGTCGAAAATCCCCACTTGAAGCTCTCCAAAAATTGACCAACCAAGAGAAAGATGAGAAGAAATGGCCCAAATCTCGTCATAAAACACTTCACTAACCAGACGACCCTTTTATGTGATCGCACTCCCCTCCATGCGATCGCATAAGTCAATCTCAACAGCCTCCACATTATTCCTCTATGCGATTGCGGACCCTCTAATGTGATCGCATAGAGTAAACCAGCAGCCTCCAAATTCTTCCTCTATGCGATCGCAGACCATCTCATGCGATCGCATAGAGTAAACCAGCAACCTCCAAATTCTAACTCTATGAGATCGCGGACCTTCTCATGCGATCGCATAGAGTAAGTTTTTGCTGCACTCACACCAGAAAACCAGCGATCCTCACAAGGCAAGAATCGACCCGTTGAGCATCCGAAACACGCCTGAGGCTCCCGGGACCTCAACCAAAACTACCAATCAGCCCTAATACCTCATTTGAACTTAGTCGTGCCTTGAAGTCACATCAAACAACATCGAAATCACGAATCGCAACCCGATTCAAGCTTAATGAACTTAGAACTTCAAACTTCTATATTCGATGACGAAACCTATCAAACCACATCTGATTGCATTTTGCACACAAGTCACATTCAACATTACAGGCCTGATCCAACTTTAGGAATCGCATTCCGACCCCGATATCAAAATTCCCCCTTCCGGTCGGATTTCTCAAAAACCTTCAAATTTCTATCTTTAGCCAAATGACTTCAAAATAACCTACGAATTCACTTCTAGTTGCGCTCGCAACTCCAGAATCACCATACGAAGCTATTTCCAGACTCGACGGACATCAAGAACACTGAAATGAATTTCAACCCAAACTTAAGAAATTTCTTCTAAAATGCTAACTTCCACTATATGCGCCGAAACGCTCCCGGGTCATCCAAAACCCGATCCGAACGTACGCCCAAGTCCGAAATTATCATACGAACTTGCTGGAACCTTCAAATCCTGATTCTGAGGTCGTTTACTCAAAAGTCCACTCTTAGTCAATTCTTCCAACTTAAGGCTTCTGAAATGTGACTTTCTTTCCAAATTAACTCTAAACTTTCGAATTTCAATTCTGACCGCGCCTACGAGTCATAATACCTGAAATGAAGCTACTCATGGCCTCAAACTACCAAACGATGCGCTAGAGCTCAAAACGACCGGTCGGGTCGTTACATATAATATCTGGCAAAGTACAATCCATGGATGCACTGCAAGCGGCAAGCAAGGCAATCCAATCGGGGTCAATTAGTAGCGGAAAGAAGAAGAAAGTAGAGATCTTAGCAATCATCCCTTATTATCACCCCAACCCACATCACAGAAACATTCCTATTCCCCAAACAATCATTCACCCCCACCCACTTACGCTCCAGTCTATAACATCAAGCCATATTACTGTCACATCACTTTTTTTCCAAGGGGATATGGAGTTTTTTTAATTAAAGTTACATAATCGAAATGGGATTAATTATTTAATTTCAGATTCGCCACTTGGATTATTTATAGTGTTCCAAGTTACCGATTTATTTTAAACCCTAAATCGAGGAAGTTTGAATCTATTTTAAATGTCCGTAAAAACCAGAAAATCGAGTAAGGAGTTCTATTAACTCAGGAGAAGGTGTCAAGCATTCCTGGATTCTGTGATTTTAGCACGGTCACTTTGATCATACTTGTCCTAATTAAATTATTTAATTACGTGTTTTAAAACATATGCGTGTTTTACCTTTTACCGCTTTTAAATTACTTGATTATGACATTATGGGATTATTTTGAAATGAGTTACGCATACGTTTACTCATTTTTTTGGCGCGTCAAGAATTATGTCATGCGTACGTGCACAGAATTCACAATACATAATTATTATTTTTAGATTGTTTGTCCAAAGTCGCACGAATGTGTAGTTCGATTTTAATTTTGGAAATCATAATTATGTCACGCGAAAGTATACATAATTACGATGATCGATTTAATTAAACGTGCCTAAGGCATACTAATCATATTTATGAATTGCTTATTTTCTTAAATTAGTTTAAAGTTGTCAGTGACGGCCTTGCATTACGAGAAGTCCATTACTATCTCAATTATCAAGTATGATAACTAAAAGTAAAGAAAGTATCTTAATATTATACCAACCGTTATTGAATTTATAGAAAAGAAAAACATTTCCTTCTTTAGCTTTTCCTCAATCATGAAAAACGGCCTCTTTTCATAAAGATCCTCTAGCAAAACAATGGATCACTAGATAACAGTAAGCATTTTTCTTTTTTCTTATTTTTTTAATCTCAATTATCTATTAAAATCCTTATGAATTGTTGATGATCTTATTTATTACGGAAAACACAGCGAAGTCAAGGGAAAAGTTATTAAATTCTATGCCTGGTACTAAGAAAACTAATAGCAGCTCTCGTTGTTAACTCGATCCATTTCAATCAAGATTAGGAAAAGATAGGAAAATTAAATATGAACCTGTTAAGCGAGGTCTCTTTAATAGCAAAAATTGTGAAGAATCAATTAAAAATTCGGACTCTAGAAGTCGGCCTAAAATGTCAACAACTAATTCAACACCGGAATCGCGGACGGGAATCACGAACGTATCTCGAACAGCAACCTTTTAAAAGATTTCACAATAAAGAGAATATCTACAATCTACTAATTTTCAAAGCTAGCAGTCCTAACCTTTCTAGAACCTCGAACTCAGAACTGCGAATGAAATCTCAAACTCCGTCTACAAACTAAAATAACATAAACTCCAGTTTTCCAAATGAATCTTGACTATAGAACAACAATGGCTTTTTTTTAGTTCTGATGTTTTTTTTTTCAATCCTTTTTCCTCTCTCATGGTTTTCTTTAAATAGGAGTAAAGTTGAAGCCTCTCCTTTTTCAAGAAAGGAGATTATGCATTTACTTATATGGATGCTGGTGAGATCGTGTGCACGTGATGTTGTGTATGGGGTAAGAGACGTGAAAGTTAGGGAGTGTGGCGGTGAGAGACGTGAGGCTGGTGGGAAGTTTTGGGAGGTTAGAGATTAATTTTATTATATAGGACTTAATCTTTTGGTTTATTTTATTTTTTCTTCTTCTTCTTTTTTGTTTTTTTTTCTTTAAAAGATAAAGTAAAATATAAAGATAAGGAAATTTACTAACTAATTTTTATACTAAGAAAGATATAGGAAAACTAAATATTTATACTTTATTTAAATGATGCCAAAAATATATTAAAGCTAACTTATTTATTATAGTTCTGATTTAAAGAAACCAAACATTTTTTGTAGATTTTGTTTTCTCTTTACAAATAGAAATAAATTTTGTACTATACGTTTGTGAATATTTTTTTGTAATTTTTAATCGATAAAATCAATTTAGAGTAAGATAAAAGTTTAAAACATCAAAATTAGACCTAAAGAAATATTTACACTAAAATAGTATAGAATTTGTGTGTGGTCAAAAATTAGTTGTTCATAGCATGCCCCCCTTTGCTTGGAATCATGAGGAGTTTTCAGGCAAAGAAAAATGAACAAGGTGACTGATTTTTGACCTTACTATTATTCAAAAAAGAAAAGAAGAAAAAAGAAAAAAAAAATGCGACCGAGCCATGGGTTTAGGTAGCCTACATATCCCGGGTTATAAGGGAATCAGGTCACGTGTAGTTCAAGGTGAAAATAACTGATAGAGCATGCTTAGATGGAGTGTCGAGCAAAGTTTCGTCGAGGTACCAATCCGCGGTTCTTACTATTACATCAAAATAAAAAGAAAATTACATACTCTTGAAATCTAAGAGTTACAAAATTCCTGTCTAAATGCCATATGGAGTCTTGTCTTGATTCTTGAGTTGTTTTTCCCATTGACTTTAGACTGAAACTTGATGCTTTCGATACAACAGACTATGAAATATTCTCACATGCTTGTTTCTTGATCCGATGATGAGAAGGTGGATCTTGAGACCATATGTCTCTGCGTGCGTTATGTCAAAGCCGGTTGTGAATGGTATTGAGATAAAACGTTCTATTTTCTTTAGCAAGAGCTGGAATCTTTATTTTTTTACACATCCAACCTGTGCTTTGCAAAAAAAACCTACAAACCATCACAAACAAACAAAACGAACAAAACTTTTCTGCCCCAGTTTGCACTAGGAAATTTTTGTGAGTTGTTAAAACACAATACACTATCTTTGCTATTGTAGAATGAAGAATTGAAAAATACATCGGTTTCTTCTTTTTTTTGAATAATAGGGGATGTCGTACCCTGTATTAACAGGAAGGAAGTCAACCATGAGAGATACTACCCTGTGTTGGCAATAAGATTAGGCTCGTGGAAATCTGAGATGCTACTAAGGAATGTCGTGCCCTATGTTGGCAAAAAGTAATGCAGCCAGAGGATGTAGTACCCTGTGTTGGCAATAACATGAGGTTGTTGGTTCGTTCCGTCACCAGTTGTTTCCTAAAACTGTTCAGTTCCTGCTTTGAACAAAGAAAGATTAGTTAGTTTTAAAATGGTGGTCAGTTTGTGGCCTTGATTTCATGGGTAACTTGACCTTGCGTCCATTACACTTGTTAGAAAAACTAACTCCGTCAATAGTCGTACAAATTGCCGGGAGATTCTATCATTACTTTCTAGAGATCTTCTTTCTCAGCATCAAAACCTGACTATTTCGCGCCTATCACCATTTGTGTTTATGGTGCAAACAACCTTGCTCCCAAGACAACTTTTAACTGAGTAACTTTTGGTGATCCTTGAAACATGTTCAGTCCTTCCAGCCTTTTGCTCGTCAAGGAAAAATCACACATGGCTTTATGCCTTTGCCCATGTGGTTCATGCCCAGCAACCTTTGCTTTATATAACGGAAAAACTGTAAATAATTTTGTGGTTTTTTCTTTGCTTTGCTTTGATAAAATTAGACTGAAAGAGACTCAAAAAGAAAAAAGTAATGCAAAGAAATCAAGAAGGTGAAGTAATATGTATTACAACTTAATCAAGAAGTGTCCCTTTCACATTCAGAGGAAAAAATAAGAAAGGACTTATCTTGAGGTATATGCTAATTTCAATGAACATGACATGCACTTGGACTAGATGCTCGATTCATACGTCGTCTGATATTAGGCCAAAAATGCATATATTTAATTATTGTTGTCATACATTCTAGTACTTTTAATCATCTCTTGAGTATTAATTATATTACTTTATGCTTAATATTATATTTTAACTGTGTAAGAATAAATCCGTGTGAAGATGAAGAGATTTTGAGCATAATAGAATAAAACGCGAAAGAAAAAAAGAAAGGAAAATAAACCAATATAAAAAGGAGAAATATGGGGGGAACACCCATCGTCGTTTGTCCCCCTCCCCCCAAATGGAGACAATAAAACAAGAACGATATATAATTCAATTGCATTCTAAATGCAATGGATGAAAGTAACACAAAAGAATTGGGCAAAAAAAAACATTCTCCCTCCAGCGCTAGGCACTGGTCTGGATACTGGAGACGGGAACGTTTCCTAGTTCGTTAGGGATAAGGTTTTTTCGGCCCTACACGATCCCAACTCATATAAAAGGAGTTCTAAACCTAATTTGGAGGAGATCTAACATACATTGAAGGAGAATTCATGTGGGGCATCATACACCACGCTTGAAGGAAGCTTCTAACTAGTTTTTCTTCTCTTCTACTTTAATTTTATAGCTTATTAGTTCTAGAGTTTTGGGTGCTACATGAACGTTGTAGTTTGAAGCTTGAATTGTTCTTATTATTTTATCATATTGGTTTATTTATTCAATCTTGCGCTTAATTATTTGATTGCTTGATCACCAATTGAATACTATCTACGAATCTAGGATTGAACTCGGGAGAGGGAATTCTAGATTGCATATAAGATTGGGTAGAGCAAGATCTTAACCCTTCAGGGGAGCGGATTTGCGGTTAGGATAGGAATATACCTAATCGCCTTGCTTGGTTATTATACGGGAATTATTAATGCGTTCTTGTTAATCCTGATTCCATAGGAATATAGGCNACTGTCAGGCAAGCCAATCATTAAATAGTTGCATTAAGTTCCTATTTTCACATTTCGAAATCGTTACTTTTCATTTCATTACATAATAATCGAATAAAAATCCGCTATGCAAATAGCGATGGTTTCACAATCCATTTAATAAAATACATCCCAAACTCATCCTAGAACCCGGTGTCACAAGTGCCTGAGCAAATTTCTAAGAAAGAAGTATACATGTAATGCAATACTTGTCCGGAGTACAAACTGAACAAGGAATTTATGATACAATACAATACATCTGAGGGAGACTCTGCTAGCTGCGGGTCCTCTCGGGATAATGCAGCTCGTCTAAGTCTCCAGGTCAACCACATCACTACGTCAAGCAAGGCCACTAGCTATAAATGTACATGTGCAATAAAATGCACAACAAGTGTAGTATGAGTACGAAAATAACGTGTACTCAGTAAGTATCCTGCCTAACCTCAAAGAAGTAGTGACGAGAGGTCGACTTTGACACTTACTAGAGGTCCAACAATATCAAGTGCACTAAAGAAATGAATTAATATAAAGCAATGTAAATACATAAGACATACAAGTATAGATTTTGTGGTACAATTTTCCTCTTTACGATTTACTCAACTCTATACTAGCAAGTTCCCTCCGTAACTGAAGCATATAAACAAATATAGAGGATTTCATCAAAGAGGTTGTCATAATCCAAATCAGGGGAAAACCCTCAGATGAACTGGCTTTTTGCCAAATATTTCACACGATTCCATGAGGATAGTTTAGATATAGGAAATGCTGAGGCGTACGGCCCGATCCAACATAAAAGTAAACTGTGCACTGCCGAAGGGTCGAACGGCGCGAAGCAGTTGATGCATATATTCACCTGTCGTGGCGTACTGCCCATTCCCATGAGAGTGTGGTACATAAATCCTGTCGAGACGAACGGCCCGATCCCATAAGAGTGTGGTACATAAATCCTGCCGAGGCGAACAAACCGATCCCATAAGAGTGTGGTAGGACTTACCCCGCTCGCGAATCATACATGTGACGCGGCTACACATAGTTTTCTCGAGTTATAAAAGTATTCTTCCATTTCTTTTCAAAACATGAACTTTCAGTGAATGCTTTCAAGATTCCCATTTTTTTTTATAAAAAATTTGGATTCCCTTCAAAACTATTTAATAAGTATGCTCAATCCAGCCTCTTCACAACGCAAACAATAATACAAATAAAGTATAATAACAACAAAGCATGATGTAAGTCTTAAACTACCCGGACATAGGCATAACTAGTAGCTATGTACGGACTCTCGTCACTTCGTGCATACGTAGCCCCCCTCCCCCCACAAATAGTAGCACATATTAAATTAGTTCACCTATGGGGACAATTCCCCCTCACAAGGTTAGAAAGGAGACTTACCTCGCTACGAAGATTCATAACTGGCCTCCAAGCCCCTCCGACGACTCAAATTGATGCACAACGCCCCAAAACTATCTAAATAATGAGGAAACCAATGAAAATATACTCTAATACTTATAAAAATTTAATTTATATAAATTTCCAACTCCGCTCGGAAAGTTGACAAAATTACCCTCGGGCCCACGTGCCCGGATTCCGAAACTTTTCAAAGATAATGATTACCCATAGCTTTACTAACTCAAATATACAATTTACTCTAATTTCATGCTCCAATTCGTGGTAAAAAATCAAAGAATGCAAATTCTAGGTTTTTCTTCAAAATTTCCAACTTCTCCAGAATTTTCCATGTTCAAATCCATGTATTAACCTTGTATTTAATTTGGAATGAGTAGAAACAACTTACCTTGACATAGATGACAAAAATACCCTCTTGAAGCCCTCCACGAATCGCCCAAACAAGAGAAAAAATGGCCAAAACCCGTCTATTAAAAAACTTCACTTCCCCCAGTCCTTCCGCACCTGCGGTTACTACGCCCGCACCTTCGGTATTGCAGGTGCGACAAAACTCTCGCACCTGCGACTTCCTCATTCCACAGCCGGCTCCGCACCTGCTCTCCGTGGTCCGCATTTGCGCCTTCGCGGGTGCAGAAATAACCTCGCACCTGCAGCCTCCAGCAAAGCCATCCTTTTTCGCTTATGATACACCTTAGCTGCATCTGCCAAAACCTCGAAGGTGCGGTCACACCAGATGACAGCAGCCTCAGCTTTCTCTCAACTCCAAATTTGATCCATCAACCACCTGGAATCCATTCGAAGCCCCTAGGACCCCGTCCAATTGCACCAACCTGTTCCAACACATAATGCGGACCTGCCCGAGGCCTCAAATCACACCAAATAACATCGAAACAATGGATCACATCACAATTCAATCTTTATGAACTTTGAAATTTCCAACTTCTACATTCGATGCCGAAACCTATCAAATCACGTCCGATTAACCCCAAATTTTGCACACAAGTCACATTCAACATTATGGACCTGCTCCAACTTTCGGAACGTATTCCGACCCCGATATCAAAATTTTCACTTCCGGTCGGATTTCTCAAAACTTTCAAATTTCTATCTTTAGCCAAATGACTTCAAAATAAGCTATGAACCTCCAATGCACTTCTGATCGCGCTCCCAGATCCAGAATCACCATATGGATCTATTCCCAGACTCGGAATCTCAAACGGACATCAATATCACTGAAATGCACTTCAACCCAGACTTATGAAATTTCTTCTAAAATGTTGACTTCTACAATATGCGCTGAAACGCTCCCGGGTCATCCAAAACCTGATCCGAACATACGCCCAAGTCCAAAATCATCATGCAAACATGCTCAAAAATCCAGTATTAGTCAATTCTTCCAACTTAAGGCTTCCGAAATGAAAATTTTCTTTCCAAATTGACTCTAAACTTCCCGAAATTCAATTCCGACCATGCCTACAAGTCATAACACCTTAAATGAAGTTGCTCATGGCCTCAAACCGCTGAACGACGCACTAGAGCTCAAAACGACCGGTCGGGTCGTTACATAATTATTTGATTGCTTGATCACCAATTGAATACTATCTACGAATTTAGGATTGAACTCGGGAGAGGAAATTTTAAATTTCATATAAGATTGAGTAGAGCAAGATCTTAACTCTAAGTGGGGGCGTATTTGCAGTTAGGATAGGAATATACCTAATCGCCTTTCTTGGTTACTATACGGGAATTATGAATGCGTTCTTGTTAATCCTAATTCCATAGGAATATAGGCGTTAGGTTAGATTGGATATGCGAGTTGTACTTCGGGAGAAGGCTACGAGTAATATTAACCCTGTCAATCAATAAATTAGATAAATTAATTAGATAATTTAAGTGAAGAACTTAACAGGATTGTTAGCCAACCCATAGCTCTAGAATATCGTCTCTCATTGAGCTCGTCCCTAATATTCGCCAAATTGTTTCTTTTAATTTCTTACTAGTTTGTTACTCTAGATTAATTTTAGTTAAATATTTATACATTAGGATCGCTTAAATAGATTAATTGTTCGGTTTAATTAGGTTAATATTTAATCACAAGTCCCTGTGGATACGATATCTGAACTTACAAGCATATATTACTTGTACGACCACATATACTTGCGTGTGCGTTTGGGAGCAAAAAGGTTTTGGCACCATTGTCGGGGACTTAGAAATTAACCATTTTACTAGATTAAATTTTTACTTTTTATCTATTTTAGTTTTTAAATTTTAGTTTTAGTGTACTTAGTATTATATTTTTTTATATGGCATCTTTGAACGGAAAGTGGTGGGATAGTAAGTATTCTTGTTTTTGTGATCCTTGTCCATAATTTAAAGGACCCCACTTGGGGAAATATTTTTAAAATATTCCCAATACCGAGTTGTGTGCCCCATATCAATCATGTACTATTTGTGGTGGTAATTAGAATAAGTGTCCTAAGTGTTGTTATCCTACTCAAATCCCTTCTTATGTTGATTCTAATGATTCTTGTGAGTTTGACAGGAGTAGCAGATTGAATGATGTGTAACATGATGTTCGCATTCTTGATATGCACATGAAATTATTAGAGGAATATGGAGGTTTCCGTGAGAAAATCACAAATGAGATACAACACTTTATTGGAGGAAGAGTTTAATTGGGACAAGATATCGACCAATTTGACAGTTCTATTCGCGACTTGGAGGCTCAATTGAGTGTAAAGGTTGATGCGAGTAATGCCCAACAATTTAGTGATGAGTTATGTGAAGACGAAAAATATCCTTTAGGCCAAATTAAGGAGCTGAAAGAAGAATACCAAGCACTAGACCATGTTCTTGTTGATGATATCGAGGTTGAGGGAGCATACATCATTGAGAATGTCAAAAATAATGTAGTTTTGGAGAGCATGTTGGTCCTCATTCTAATCATTCTTCTTTATTATGTTTGGATGGAGACATGTAGATCCAGAATTTGGAGAGATGTATAGATGAAGAACAAGACCCTTATATTCTAAAATTTGCAACACCAAAAAGGCAAAACAACATTCCTCACTTAAGGGCCAAGAAGTGCAAGATGCAATATCGATTGCTTGGTTCCTTTATTTTTACACCACCGTCCCAGGAACGTAATAGAAAAATTGATGCAAAGTTGGAGGCGCAATTCATGTCGTCAAAATGGAAGGAAAAGTGGTGAAGTGATAGCGTCGTGCCACGACTATAAATAAGGCTCCTGTTGGGAGGCAACTCTTTTTATTGTGTTATTTTTGTAGTATTATTTTATGTATTTTGTAGGAGTAGGAGCATGGAGTCAAAGCCAATAGGCGAGTGCAAAAGCGAGCAGGTGGTTGAAACTAAGTGTGAGGTACCCGTACAAAGAATTATACCTGGGAGAAGTCTGAGTATCCCGTGAGCTGCTAATTCTTAGGCCTTTGGCCTAACAAGGAGTCTTTTTTACCCTCTTGTTATTTCAGTGTGCATTGAGGACATTGTACAATTATAAGTGTGGGGTGAGGAGACTGTCTGGGTGATTTTTTGTGTTATCCTAACAAAGTTGTAATTTTTTTCTTAATGTCGTAGTTTTTGTTTTAAAAAAAAATAATTGAAAAAAAATGAAAAAAATCAGAAAATTGGGACTTTTCCCGACGATGGATTTGTGGACCGCTTTCTCTAAGGATTAAGGTCCAACGAAAAAAAAATCTAAAAATATTTTTTCCCAGTTAGCTTTTGTTAGGTAATAATCCCCCTTGGTTTTTCTTTTTTCATTGGTTCTTTTCCAGGGGATGTAACTTGAACCGGGTAAAATTTTTTATTTTAGGATTAATTTTTTTTAGGAGTAGTAAAAGAGAGAGAGAAAAAACCTTTATGACTTATTTGATTTTAACATATTTAGGCATGAGTTTGCGTAGTACTTTCCTCTGAGTGCTTGAGTAATGAATAAAATAGCGGACTTTCTAACACTTAAGCTCAGGGTATGACTCTGTATATAACTTATTCTTATTTTCTTGTTGCTATGATCCTGTCTGTCTTAGAGTAGAATTGATCCATCTTGATTGATACTTGTTCCATGTGTGGTGAGGATTTGTACTGGTTCCCCTTCATGGTTTTGCGGTGGTATACTAGCGCCTGAAGCAACTGCACCGTTCTCTCCATGATCCTCAAGACCTTTGTTTTCATGTGCATTTACTGAGTTAGACATTTTCTGACCTCAAATTGAAGATTCTTGGACAAGAAAAAGTTTAAAGAATAACTTGTGTTTTTAGAAAACTAGCACTAAAACAATCACTGTGATTTTTAGCCCTACGGTGGGCGCCAAATTGTTTACCTTGAAAATGGTAATTACAATTATATCTGATTTTGTGGTTCTAAAAATATGTGATTTATTTTAATACTAGTTGTTTAGGCAATAGATGTTAAGTGATAGTTAATAAAAATTAAATAACTTGCCCTACATGTTATTTGAAGCGAAATAAAAGTGTTGCTATGGTTAGAATATGATAATATGCTTTCTTTGATATGTCTTGTAAATTTTAGACTTTTAAGATATTGTACCACTAGTTATCCCTTTGATCATGTGGCCTTTTGTTTGGAAGCCATATTTTTGCCTTGATTCTTTTGTTGAATCCCTAGTTTTTGCACCCAGCTTCCTTGAGCATTATTGCTTAGAATGTGATATTAATTGATAAATTTAAAGAAAGGGATGATTAAGTGAATAATGGTGACCAACAACAGCTGAAAAATGATGAAAAGGCTCTTGAAAAGAATGTTACATGAAAAAAAAAGAGAACGAAAAAAATGCTTTAAAAAAATAAAACAGTCTTGATATGAGGAAATACTTGTGAAACAGTTGATGAAGGGAGGGCTGAAAAAGAAAGTGAAGAGTATAAAATAATGGGTGATGAAGTTTAAAAGTGCAAAGTGCTTAAGGAGGTGTAAGTCACCATTACATAATTCTCCTACCCGTCTCTTAGCCAACATTACAACCTGTTAAAGTCCTATTTGATTCTATTCGAGCATACTTAATTAGTAGAGTTGTACATAATAGGAAAGCCTATGGTTCTTTGTGCATACATATGAATTCTTTGTGAGTGCGAGAGTTGTTCTTTGATGCTAAGTCCTTAAATTAGATTCATTCTTTGATTTGAGTGTATGGACTATTTATTCTTGTGAGGACACTTGTTTCATGATAGATAGGTGATGTTATGAGCTTTATTTGACAGAGTTGGTGAGGGAACATAAATTTGGTCAGTTAGAGTCCCCCTCTGAGGTTAGGAGGTTAGAAGTTTGTTGTTTGTTTTTAACTTGTATATCTTGCACGATGATAAGAAAGTGTATATCTGATGGTTTGAGTTGCTATAGGTCCTAATTGTTATTATCTACCGAAATGTTGGTGTTTCTAGGCTTGATTTATTTAGAGTGGTTTTAATGCTTACTCAAGGACGAGCAAGAGTCTAAGTGTGAGATTATGATATTAGGCCAAAAAAGCATATATTTAATTATTGTTGCCTTACATTCTAGTACTTTTAATCATCTCTTGAGTATTAACTATATTACTTTCTGCTTAATATTATATTTTAACTGTGTATGAATAAAGAAGTGTGAAGATGAAGAGATTTTGAGCAAAACTGAATAAAACGCGGAAGAAAAAGAAAGGAAAATAAACGAATATAAAAAAGGAAAAAATTGGGGGGAAACCCTTTGGTGTTTCCCCCCCCCCCCTCCNTATATAATTCAATTTCATTCTAAATGAAATGGATGAAAGTAATGCGAAAGAATTGAAGGCAAAAAAAAACATTCTGCCTCCAGTGCCACGGCCAGCGCCGGGAACTTTTCCTAGTTCGTTCAGGACAAGGTTATTTCGGCCATACACAGTCCCAACTCGTGTAAAAGGAGTTATAAACCTAATTTGGGGGGAGATCTAACATACATTGAAGGAGAATTCACGTGGGGTAACACACACCACACTTGGAGGAGGCCTCTAACTAGTTTATCTTCTCTTCTCTCCCTTTAATTTTATAGTTTATTAGTTCTATAATTTTGGGTGCTACATGAACGTTTTAGTTTGAAGATTGAATTGTTCTTATTATTTTATCATATTGGTTTATTTTATTCAATCTTGCGCTTAATTATTTGATTGCTTGATCATCAATTGAATACTATCTATGAATCTAGGATTGAACTCGGGAGAGGGAATTCTAAATTGCATATAAGATTGAGTAGAGCAAGGTCTTAACTCTGAGTGGGGAAGGATTTGCGGTTAGGATAGGAATATACCTAATCTCCTTGCTTGGTTACTATACGGGAATTATAAATGTGTTCTTGTTAATCCTAATTCCATAGGAATATAGGCGTTAGGTTAGCTTGAATAGGCGAGTAGTACTCGGGAGAAGGCTACGAGTAATATTAACCCTGTCAATCAATAAACTAGATAAATTAATTAGACAATTTAAATGAAAAACTCAACGGGATTGCTAGCTAACCCATAGCTCTAGAATATCGTCTCTCATCGAATGTCTCTAATATTCGCCAAATTGTTTCTTTTAATTTCTTACTAGTTTGTTACTCTAGATTCATTTTAGTTAAATATTCATACATTTGGATTGCTTGAATAGATTTATTGTTTGGTTTAATTTAGTTAATAGTTAATCACAAGTCCCCGTGGGTACGATATCTGGACTTACAATCCTATATTACTTGTACGACCACGTATACTTGCATGTGCATTTAGAAGCAACATTGTCTAATTCTCAAAAATTGTTGTATGCTTCCACTTGAAACTGAGTTCTTTGCCTTAACCATGTTTTTGTCTGGATATATGAAGACCTAAATCGATCAATGATGTCTTTTGTGGGTTTTCACCAACTGACCTCTCTCATTTGTCTTTCTCTCAACTCACCATCCATTATAGTGCATGTGAGTGTTTTCACTAATAAGACTCTCTCATTTTATTTTTATCTCTTTACAATGGCTGAGGCATCACCATACTATACTGACATAGCATCCTCGAAAGCTGATCAGAAAGGTCTTAACAGGGAAATGTAAAAAGAACTATTCCACTGAATTACAATTTTTGGAACTATTTTAATGGACCAACCATAGAAAATAAAATAAAAGCATGCCCTAGTTTCTTTGAATATTGGGAAATGTGGATTTTTGTTTTGGTGTGACCGAACCCCAGAGTGAGGTTGCCTACATATCTTTTCAGAATCAGGTCGGATGTAGTTCAATTAACATGAACTTGTTTTGATGACTTTTTTAATTTGAATTTTTTTTTTTATTTTTTTTTCATTTTTTTTTATTAAGTACATTTGTTCCAAAAGATGGGAAAACAAAGAAATATAAACAAGGCTTCAAACGGCTAACTAGGGTTGACCAATGTTTGAGTAGCGAGAATGATAGCCTTTCGTCATCCCAACTTGAGAATGCTAAGTATTAAAATGCCCCAACATAGGCATGTCAGACATAGTATCTCTTGATTGCATCTGTGTTGACGGATATATCAGTCACCTTTCCTTCTATATCTGCCAAGTGTAGAACTCCTTTTGGCAATACTTTCTTGATGAGGTAAGGACCTTGCCAATTCGGGGAGAATTTTCCTTTTGCTTCTTCCTGGTGCGGAAAGATTCGTTTCAAAACAAGTTGTCCTACCTCGAGTCGTCTTGGGTGCACTTTCTGATCGTAAGCGTGTGCCATTCTTTGTTGGTATAACCGACCAAAACAAACTGTCGCCAAACGCTTTTCATCAATCAAACTCAACTGTTCCAATTGGGATTTCACCGAGTCAGTGTCCTTGATCCCTTCTTCGACAATGATACGGGAGAGAGAGAATCTCAACTTCATCTGCTATGACCGCTTAAGTGCCATAAACCAATATGTAGGGTGTTGCGCTAATTGATGTACAGACAACTGTCGAGTATCCCAAAAGAGCAAAAGGCAGTTTTCGTGCCATTGTCTAGACCCTTGGACCATCTTCCTATGAATCTTCTTGATGTTCTTATTCGCAGCTTCAACCGCTCCATTAGCTTTGGGCCGGTAAGGAGTAGAATTGTGATGCTCAATTTTAAATTATTCATATACCTCCTTCATCAGATGACTATTCAAATTAGCAGCATTATCTGTGATAACAATTCTTGGAATACCGAAATGACAGATGATGTTGGAGTGTACAAAGTCTGCTTTCATGGTAACTACTTTCAATGTATTAACTTCCACCCATTTGGTGAAGTAATCAATTGCAACCGAGATGAATTATGCCCATTTGAATCTTTTGGCTCGATTGACCTAGTGACATCCATTCCCCAAGCAACAAAAGGCCAAGGAGCCGACATAGAATACAAATCTGTAGGAGGTGAGTGAATCAAGTCACTGTGAATCTGACACTGGTGGCACTTGCGACCAAAACGAAAGAAATATTGCTCCATAGTAAGCCAATAATATACTGCCCGAAGGATTTTCTTTACCATAACATATCCATTTATGTGCGGACAACATACTCACGAATGCACTTCATTCATGATTATTTCAGCTTCTTCGGCATCCACACATTTCAGCAAATACAAATCTGGAGTCCTTTTGTATAGGATTTCCCATTCAAAAAGAAACCATTAGAGAGTCGCCTAATAGTTCTCTTTTGATCCCTATTAGCATGTTCCATATATTCTCTTATTTTAGATACTGTTTAATATCACGGTACCATGGTTCACCATCTGGTTCTACTTCAATTGTCTTGCAATAACCATGTTGATCCTGAATTTGAATTTCTAAAGGGTCAATGTGAGTATTACCCGGATATGGAAGCATTAAGGCCAGGGTGGCCAAGGCATCAGCTAATTTGTTGTGAAACCTGGGAATGTACATGAACTCGATGGACTTGAACCTTTTGCTAAGATCTTCCGCACATTGTCTATATGGAATGAGCTTGATGTCTCGAGTCTCCCAATCACCTTGAGCATGCCGAATAAGAAAATTTGAATCTCACATCACCAAAAGTTCATGCACGTTTAGGTTTATTTCCATGTTCAGACCCATGATGCAAGCTTCATATTCTGCCGTATTGTTTGTACAGAAGAAACAAAGTCGCACCGTGGCAGGGTAATGTTGCCCAGTAGTTGATACAAGAATTGCCCCAATCCCTACGCCTTTGATGTTGATAGCCCCATCAAAGTGTAGTTTCCAAATTTGACTGTCATCTTGGACTACTTCTTCAACTAAATTAACCTCTTCATCTGGGAAGTATGTGTTCAAAGATTCATACTCATCATCAACTGTGTTTTCTACCAAATGATCAACCAAAGCATGTGTCTTCATGGCAATGTGAGTGACATAGACAATATCAAACTCTGTGAGCAAGATTTGCCACTTTGCCAATCTTCCGGTTGGAATCAGCCTCTGAACAATATACTGCAGGGGATCCATTCGGGATATGAGGTAAGTGTATTTGGCCTCATAAGTAGTGAACATTTTGCTCAATTTATAGATTGCTTGTTCCTTTTTGCATGTGGCATCATGTTGACCCAAAACGCAACCAAAGGAACTATCCAATACTGAAAGATATAAAAGCAAAGGCTTACTAGGTTTTGGCGAGACCAAAACATGGGGATTTTACAAATATACTTTGATCTTATCAAAAGCTTCTTGGCACTCATCCATCCACTTGATAGCAGCGTTCTTTTTCAACAATTTGAAAATGGGCTCATGCTAACTAGGGATTTAAACCTACTAATTACTCTCTTTTGCTTCGGTTTTGGGTCAAAAATGCGTTAAGGTATTCCAGAAAACTAACTCAAGGTGCTTACTTTCAGGTGTTGGTAAAAAGGAGGCAAAGAAGCCAAAACGAACTCATAAAGGAGCCAAACTTGAACAAGTCCTAAAACTTTACTAAAGCGCTGCCAGAGCCATTATTACGTTGCAGCGCAAAGTCCTCCGCTGAGGCAAATTACAAAGGGCTAGCGCAAACTTGAGGTTCAGAGAGATGAGATTGGACTCAGCTTGGATGACTGGCCGCATCACAAAAGCGCGGCCACGAAACCATTGGCGCGGCCGTGGAGGAAATTTCGCTGAGAGCGGGAAGTTGAGAATCAGAGAACTGGCAACCTTGGGCCAATCATAAAACGCGGTCAGCGTCCATTTTATGCAGCTGCAAAGCCACCTAAACACTGAGGCAGCAAGAAGTCCGCTGGGAGCGAAATCAATGTTTAGAGAGTCTACAACCGAGCCAAAATTACGGAACGCGGTCCACGAACATTTTACGCGGTCACGAATAAATATCAGGCGGGCGTGGTAGCTTTTACGCTGTCCATGAAATCTAGCCCAGGACAAGTCCAAATTTGAAGAAACACGGTCCACACTCGTTATTGCGCTGCCGTGAAAGTCCATTCGCTAAGGCGCCCATTATTTCACTGACAGCGGAACCTCCGCAAGGGCATTTTTGTCCAGTAATTTCAGATGTGTATAAATAGATCTTTTTCACATTTTTAGGTTATCTTATGTATTAGGGAGGTCGTGAACAGCAACACTTTTCCTCATTGAGTAATTTTAGAGTAGCTTTAGCTTATAATCGCATTAGATACTCGCCTAGGTGTAAGTCACTTCCCTAGTGCTTTTATCAATTAAGAAAACTCTTACAAAAAAGCATTGTACTTAGTTTGATTTCAACAATCAATAGCATTAAACAAGAATAGAAACAAAACCCACTCATGGTTAGAAATGTAATTAAAGACAAAGCACATAGCTAGATTAGATAGGAACCCAATTCCTAACCAATTATAACTCCCTGTGGATATCGATCCGGACCTTTCGGGTAAAAGCTACATCGACCCCTCCTCGCCATTATATAGTGGTGAAGGGTTGGAGCCGATCACTTTTTGGCACCGTTGCCGGGGAGTTAAACGGTTTTGGCTATCTATCTGACTAGTTGTGTGTATTGTTTTTCTTTCCTTCTATTTTACTAACTTGTGTGTTTTAATCGCTTTAGGTACAAATGGCTGATCCTCTTGGAAATGTTCTCCCGGGGAAGGAGGTAGACGATAATGGTGATGATGAGGCTCATTTGGTGCCTCAAGCTCAAAGAAGAGGCCTCCAGACCAATGAAAATATTCCAGACTCTCCTCCAGCCCCTCCAAGAGTAGCTCTTCGAGTGCTTCCAAATGAAGGATATGCTAGTGCGATTGTCCCACCTCGAATCTGGGCGAGCAATTTCCAAATTACAAATGTGACTTTAACTTTATTGGATCAGCGAGGGTACTTCACAGATGCTCCCCATCAGAATGCATATAAACATCTCAAGAGATTCGTGGATACCTGTTGGGGAAGCAAACATACAAACGTATTGGAGGATGCATTGAGACTGAGACTGTTCCCTTTTGCACTTAGAGAGAAAGCATTGGACTGGCTCGAAAGACTCCACAACCATTCCATCTCTACATGGGATGAGTTGGATAACAAGTTTATAGCCAAGTTTTTCTCACCTAGACATGTGGCAGCTTTAAGGGATGAAATCTTAGCATTCAAAAAGGAACCCAATGAACCCCTTCATGAGATTTGGGAGAGATATAGAACTATGGTCAAGGAAGGCCCCAAGAATGACATGATAGATCTATGATCCAACATACATTTTACCGGGGCATAAATATGACCATTAAGTGTGTGGTAAACCAGTTCGTTGGGGGTAATTTTATGAAGCTGACATATGATGAAGCCTGTGGCATTCTTATGAAATGGCTGACACTTCTTCAGCGTGGCAAAATCGGGCAAAAGCTCCTCAAGGTGACCTGAATGTGATCAATCTTCATAAAGAACTCCAAGACCACAGACAAGCCATAGCTGAGTTAACAACAACTGTGAACCAGCTTTCCAAAGCACAACTTCACCAAATCCAAGGACCAAAGCAAGTAAATGCAATGGAAGGGGTCAATCTAATGGTCAACAGGAAAAGACAATGTGGCCAACAAATACAAAGAAATAATGATCAACATGAGCAAAGTGGAAGTGGCTACAACAATGATGATTCATATGATGACCAAAGTGAAGAAGTATTGTATGCCAAAAAGTACGAAGGACAACAGAGCAATCCTCCAAATCAACAATGGCAATCTCAAGGGAATAATCAGAATTGGAATAATCAAGGGCAAGGAAACTGGACCAATAATAACAACAACTCAAACAACTGGGGGGAACAACAATTAGAGTTGGGGTGGCAACAACAATTGGAATGGAAATAACAACAATAATTGGGAAGGAAATGGAAATCGGGGGTCGGGATTTCAAAGGCCCCCGATGTATCAACAACCCAACAATCCACCTCCATATCTATCTCAAGGTCAAAGTCCGTCAAGAAATGATATGGGACAGATCGAGAATATGTTTAAACAGATGATATAGAGGACTGCCAATTCTAATTCTCAAATTGCCTCCCACACTGCCTCCATCCGCAATCTTGAGGTACAAATGGGTCAAATCTCGCAAACATTAAATACTCTCCCTAAAGGGGCACTACCTAGTGACATAGTAGTAAACCCGAAGGGTGGGAACAATAACAATATTGGTCATGCAATGGCGGTAACCACAAGAAGCGGAAGAGGTGGTGAATCAAGTACCTCCAAGAAAAATATAGTTGTGTGTGATGATGATGAAATGCAAAATGATGATGTTCCTATAGTTGATGAGCAAGTGAGTGAAGAGTAATTGCATGGTGAAGTGAGGATTTATATTCATGACAACGAGGAGGAAACTTAAAATGATGTGAATCCATCTAGGGAACACGTAATAGACATACCAGAGCCGGTAGTGCCAAAAGCCAAGGCCTCCTCCACCTTATCCTCAAAGACATGCAAACAAAAAGAGTGAAAATCAATTCAAGAAGTTTACTGAGATGATGAAAATCTTGTCTATCAATGTGCCCATGGTGGAAGCTCTTGAGCAAATGCCAGGATATGCCAAGTTTATCAAAGACTTTGTCACTAAGAAGAGATCTATGGAATGTGAGACCATCAAAATGACTCATCAAGTTAGTGCCATTCTGCACTCGATGGCTCCCAAGCTTGAAGATCCCAGCGCATTTACAATTGCATGTACCATCGGGAGTACTGATTTTGCAAAGGCATTGTGTGATTTGGGTGCAAGTATAAATTTGATGCCTTACTCTGTATTCAAAACTTTGGGTATTGGTCAACCAAGAGCAACTTCGATGAGACTACAAATGGCGGATAGAACAACGAAGAGGCCCCTTGGTATTATTGATGATGTTCTTGTACGGGTCGACAAGTTTATCTTGCCTGCTGATTTTGTGATCCTCGACTGTGAAGTCGACTATGAGGTGCTTATAATCTTGGGAAGTCCTTTCCTAGCAATAGGTAAGGCATTGGTGGATGTGGAAGCCGGTGAGCTCGCCTTCCGGGTGGACGATGAAAGGGTTGTCTTCCACGTGTGCAAGTCAATGAGGCAACCGAATAGTACCGAGGTTTGCTCTTTTCTGGATCTTTTGACGGAAGTGATAATTGATGATACAAGTGGAATGATCAACGTTGAAGATTCCATGGAAGCTATCTTGTTGAACCACGAGGATGATGTAAGGGATGGCTTGGTTGAATGTACTAACGCATTGCAAGGAATGGAATCCCACTCTTATGGACCCCGTAAGCTCTCCTTGGACTTGGAAAATTGGAAGACTCCACCGAAAATCCCTCGATCGAGGAGCCACCAACTTTGGAGTTAAAGCCTCTCCCATCACACCTCAGCTCTGAATTCTTGGGCCCTTCTTCTACATTACCTGTTATCCTTTCTGCTGGCTTAAAAAAATTGCAGGTAAACTCCACTCTTGAAGTGCTTCAAAGAAGAAAAAAGGCAATTGGATGGACCTTAGCTGATATTCTGGGCATAAGCCCCGCTTTTTGCATGCATAAAATTATACTTGAGGATGATGCAAAACCGTCTGTGGAACATCGACGGAGGTTGAACGAGGCTATGCAAGAGGTGGTCAAAAAGGAGATTATCAAATGGCTTGATGCAGGGGTTATCTATCCAATATCAGACAGTACATGGACTTCACCGGTGTAATGTGTGCCGAAAAGGGGGGGTATGACTGTGGTGAAAAATGAAAAGAATGAGTTGATCCCTACTCGAATCGTGACTGGATGAAGGGTATATATGGACTACAGGAAGCTGAACAAGGTGACCCGAAAAGATCATTTCCCATTGCCTTTTCTTGATCAGATGCTAGACAGACTTGCCGGGCGGGCCTACTATTGTTTCTTAGATGGGTACTCAGGTTATAATCAGATTCTTATAGCCCTAGAATATTAAGAGAAAACTACCTTCACCTGCCCGTATGAGACCTTTGCATTCTCTCGGATGCCGTTCGGAATGTGTAATGCACCTGCCACATTTCAGCGGTGCATGATGGCTATATTTACGGACATGGTGGAAGACTTCCTCGAAGTCTTTATGGATGATTTTAGTGTGGTTGGAGATTCATTTGAAGAATGTTTGCAAAATCTTGAAAAGGTTCTATCCCGATGTGAAGAGACAAATCCGTTGCTTAATTGGGAAAAATGCCACTTTATGATCGAGGAGGGCATTGTCCTAGGCTATAAGATCTCAAAATATGGAATCAAAGTGGACAAATCAAAAATAGAAGTGATTTTAAAGTTGCCTCCTCCAACTTTTGTCAAGGGAGTTAGATGTTTTCTTGGGCATGCGGGGTTCTACCGTAGGTTCATCAAAGACTTTTCCAAAGTGGTGAATCTCCTATGCAAGCTATTAGAGAAGGATGCAAGCTTTGATTTCAATGAAGAGTGCATGAAGGCCTTTGAGCTCTTGAATTATAAATAACAACCACTCCAATCATTACCGCACCAAATTGGAGTTCACCCTTTGAGCTTATGTGCGATGCAAGTGATGTTGCGGTAGGAGCAGTATTGGGGAAATAGGTGAACAAAATATTTCATCCAATGTACTATGCAAGAAAAACTATGAACGGTGCCCAGGTTCATTATACAGTGACGGAGAAGGAATTGTTGGCAATTGTGTTCGCCATGGAGAAGTTTAGGCATTATCTCATGGGCGCCAAAGTTATTGTTCATACCGATCACGCGGCGCTCCGGTATGTGATGACAAAGAAGGACTCCAAATCTAGACTGATGAGATGGGTTTTGTTGCTTCAAGAATTTGACCTCGAGATCATTGATAGGAAAGGAAGTGAAAATCAAGTTGTGGATCATTTGTCTCGACTAGAAGAGCAAGGGAGGCCAAAAGATGGTATTGAAATTAATGATGCTTTCCCGGATGAGTACCTCCTCTCGGTTTCTTTGAATTACATGCCTTGGTTTGCGTATGTTGCCAATTTCCTTGTTACCGGAATTGTCCCGTGTGATCTCTCTTCTAACCAAAGAAAAAAACTCAAACGGTACAATTCGGACTACTATTGGGATGAGCCCTACTTGTTCAAGATTTTCAATGATGGAGTGATTCGTAGGTGTGTCCCAGAGGAGGAGCAAATTAGCATACTTGATGCTTGTCATTCATCTCCCTACGGTGGTCATCATGGTTGGGCGAGTACCAGTGAGCTTGTCAAGAGATGTGATGAATGTCAGGGTTTATGGGGGAATATCAAAGAAGGATGAAATGCCCCTCACAACTATTCTTTAAGTTGACATTTTTTACGTGAGGGGCATGGACTTCATGAGCCCTTTTGTTAGTTTGTGTGTCAATACTTACATTCTTGTGGAGGTTGATTATGTTTTCAAGTGGGTCGAAGTCGTGGCTTTGCCCAACAACGAAGCTCGGATTGTAGTATCATTCCTCAAAAAGAACATTTTCACAAGGTTTGCGACTCCTCGAGCAATTATAAGTGATGGGGGGTCTCATTTCTGCAATAAGGAATTTGACACTTTGCTTGAAAATATGGTGTCAATCACAAGGTCTCTACCCCTTATCATCCCCAAGCAAGTGGACAAGTGGAGGTTTCAAATAGGGAAATCAAAAGCATCTTGTCAAAAACTATGAATGCCAATAGAACGGATTGGTCAAGGAAGCTAGATGATGCGTTGTGGGCTTATAGGACTGCATTTAAGACTCCAATCGGTATGTCTCCATATCGGTTGGTGTTTGGTAAAGCATGTCATTTGCCAGTTGAGCTAGAACATAAAGCATTGTGGGCCTTGAAGAGGTTAAATCTTGAGTGGGATGTTGCAGCAAATCTCCAGGTGGAACAACTCAATGAGCTAGATGAATTTCTATTTCATGGCTATTCAAGCTCATCATTTTACAAGGAGAAGATGAAATACTTGCATGATAAATATGCCCGAAACAAGGAATTCAAAGAGGGTGATTTGGTCCTTCTATTCAACTCCCGGTTGCGTCTGTTTCCAGGCAAGATAAAGTCCAAATGGAGTGGTCCCTTTGAGGTAGTGCATGTAACACCTTTTGGTACTTGAAGAACAAAAATGGTGAAATCTTCCGAGTTAATGGGCATCGTGTGAAACATTACTTGGGAAATTTTGATGACAGCCACGTGGTGGCCTTGATAAAGTTTCAATGATGATGGTAACCTGCATAGTGTCACGACGCTAAATCAGGCGCTTCTTGGGAGGCAACCCAAGTGATTTTTCTTTCTTTTTCATTTTTCTTCTTAGATTAGACTCTTTTGAACTAACTGGTTGTGAGATTTGTGTAGGAATTGTTGATGCAGTGCAGGACAAATACTGGAGAAAATTGGCTAAGTGTCTACCGGACCACTGACCGCGCTCAAAATTTTGCGGTCAGAGGTGACTTTTTTCGCAGAGGCGAAATGCTGCAGCGGAAGTGAACTTGCAAAAATAAAAAAAGCAATGTATTTGAAGTTTGGTCCGCGTCCGCGGTTGATTTTTCGCGGTCAGCGATTACTGTTCCGCGGTCGCGGCTATTTTTCTACTCCAGCGATGACATTTCACATTCAGCTCTTCAACATGTTAAAAGCGCGGAACGCGGTGGAATCCCACGGCCGCGCCAGGTAGGTCGGTGTGGGGCCTAGGGTTTTAGTATAAAGAGGAGGACCCTCCTCCTTTTAGACTTTTCACACCCTAATACTTCAAGGCTCCCTTTGCATTGCTCATTAACCCCTTTTGCATCTAAACTTCATCTCATTTAGCAAGGTCAATTCCTACAACAAATCTAACTCCTTGTATGATCAATTTCTTAGTTTTAATTTTGGTTCTTCCTCTTTCGTTTTAGTTAGTTTTACTCTTGTTTATTTCTAGTTTGGATTACTATAGACCTATAATCATAAGCATGCATCATTATTGATGAAAATGAAAGGGTAATGGTTTTTTGATACCTAATGGAGGTTGGGGTGACTTACTTTACTTCTTAATTGCTTAAATTCCCCACTAAGTATTGGGGTGACTTACTTTACTTCTTAATTGCTTAAATTCCCCACTAAGTGTAAACCCTAGCTCGTGAATGTTCTTCTATACCCGTTTATTTTAAATTCTGCGGCCGCGGCTTAAATTCTACGGTCAATGGTGATATGATTTTTCTGGGTTTGACTTAGCCTGCTTTACGCGGCAGCGGTGATTTCTTCGCGGACAGCAAAATTAATATTCAGGGAAGTGTTAAGTTGGGTCCGCGGCCACGTCTGTTTCTACGCGGACAGTGGTAAAGCCTTCGTGACCGCGCCCAATATTCCAATCTCAGTGGTGAGTAATGTTCTGAGACTCGATAGTCTGAATCCCAGTCTCTCGCAGACGCGACCATTTTTCCGCTGTCAACGGTGGCCTATTTGCGGTCGCGCTCCTTTTTCCGTGGACTTTAGTCCACTGTGTCATAAGATGCTGTGATCATTTATATGTTACATCTAGTACTTTCTTGAATGCCAATCGCTAATGAGCTTTCACCGATTATATATGCAGACAATGGTTCGATCAACAGGTGGACAAGATAACCAACCAGGGAGGGGAGAGTCCTCCCGGGGACGGGGGAGAGGCAAACAACAAGTTGCACCTTTAGCTCCAAAAGTCCTTATTGGGAAGAAACAAACCCTCCGGAGGCCCACTCCTGAAACTTCAAAGATGAGTGAGTATGTCCCCTCTCGGGAGAAGCTTCAAGGGGGAAGCTGTCTAGACTCAAGAGGAGGAACAATCCCAGCCCCGTCTTCTTATAAATGAATCAACTTATGTGTCTGGCTCTTCTGATAGCTTGGGACTTAGTGACTCTCCTCCACCCCCGGCCTCCAGTGTAGCAGCTCCAGCCTCCACAGCTACCCTGTACAGATTGATAGTGATGATGAAGCCTCGGACACCGGGAGGGGTGGTGACATACACATAGGGGGGTTGTTGAGATCACAAAACCCGGTGGTATGGCAAGACCTGTTCGTGAGTGAGAAAGCTTATCACTAGTTCAGGGAGTGGTGGACTCATATGTCACTTACATTGGAGAGGGTGTTCATTGAGCGAGACCTTCTACCTCACAACATAAACGTAAAGAGGCACTTCAATGAGAGAGTGGGGTGGAAGTTCTTCACTAGCAACCTGCCACAAGCCAATGAGTTTTTGGTCAAGGAGTTCTATGCTAATGTCGCCCACATCAAAAAGGGCACATACTTGACCAAAGTCCACAACAAGAAGATTCTGTTTGATGGCACAACTCTGAATGACTATGCTTGGTTCAATGATGAAGATGAGTCCCTGTATCTGGAGAAGGTGGAGCTGGATGAGTTAGCCTGCCCTTGGCTTTCTTAAGTGATTGCTATTCCTGGGACCAACCCAGCTTGGTTGACACCCGGAGTCCCTATCTACAGGAACACTCTGAGATTCGAGGGGAATGGATGGGCCACATTCTTATGCAGCAGGATTGATCCCACTACTCATGACAGTGACATGCCGGTATCCCGGGCTATTATTGTGGGGGCTATCATGGCAGGGTTCCTGATCAATGTCGGGAATATTATGGCTAGGGTGATCACCAAGGCGATCGGAAAGTATGAGAGGTCATATCCCTTCCCAAACATCATCACTATGTACTTCGAGGATCAGGGAATAGAGGGAAGGGATTATGACACCAAAGTTAAGCTGAAGAGGCCGTTTACTTGGTATAGCCTGCAGGGTCCGGACAACCCCAAATCTAAGAGCAAAGCCACCCCTTCCACTGGCCAGTCTAAAGAGCCAGGGGTGGTGGCCACAGGTTCCGAGCCATCCACTACTGAGGGTTCATCTACTGACATGCCACATCCTCCCTCTGAACCTTTTATGTCTATCCCTACCTCAGTGCCTTCTTCTTCAGCATAACCTCAAACTACTCTGAGGGTAAACCAAACATTGGTCGCAGGTAGCTTCATTTAAGCTATCTGCCTTATCCAGTGCCATATCAACCCAGGTAGCCCCAGCCTAGATCCAGATGCCTCCATCATTGGAGGAAACTTTGAAGAGTCTAGTTGACAACCATAAAAAGATTCTGGAGTCCATGGGCACTTATGAGAAGGAAATCAAGTCCCTGGGTAAATAGGTAAGGAAGATAAGGAAGAGCCAAGATGACTTGACGAAGGAGGTGGCTAAGCTCACTACAGCGAGTGATATCCCTCTTGATCTTCTCATGGGAGAGCCTGCCCCTGCAGCTCAGACAGCGCAGCCATCACAGGTACCAGAGCAGGAGGCCATCAGTGAGGAGGGTGGTGATCCCCCAGACGGAGGATTTGGAGATCTAGCTGGAGGACCCTGAGGGAGATGAATCAGCCCAGCCACAACCAGTGACCCTATGCAGACAGAGGCATCTTAGGGAGTTTTCTTTACTATCTACCCTTCCCCTATTCTATTTTTGCTTTTAGAATTGAGGGCAATGCTAATTTATAATTAGGGGGTGATTATTTTGATGATGATTGGTTTGTAATAACTCTTGATACTATTTTTCTTTCTTTATTTTCTACTTATCGTACTTTATTTTTGTACTTTTCACTTTTGGTATATATATAAGGTTATCGTTCCATGTATATATTCATTCCCCTTGTATGTATATTCGTCTCAATCCCCTATGGTATATATTCATTTTACTTTCCGTATTTTTACTTTATAACTTCTTTTATAATTTTCCTTAATAGTTTAGCTTCTTATTTCCTTTAGTAGCTTCTTTTTGCATTTTCGTGATCAATAAGCCTTTGGTTTTCTTAATGCCACGGTTCTTTCCAAGGGTGAAATTTGTGTGAACAGGGTGGCTCTTCCCTACGATGGACGGTGTGACAACCTTCTTAAAGGATTAAGTCTATTTTTCTTTTTGTTTTGATATACGGTAGTAATGAATAAAAGTGACTCAAGTAAGCTTCACTTGGAACCATCACATTTACCTTTGACCTCATGGTTAGAGACAAGTGGTTGACGAGACTAGCTCTAGCTATGACCCTTAGAATCTTGAGTTGACTAAAATTATCATCAAGTGGTTTCTATGACCATATGTGAGTTTAATCGTAGCTAGGGTTGTTCTGGGCCCTCGACTCCATTCTCTTTAACCATCCAGTAGCTTGAGAGGTGAGGTTTTGAATTGCAAGTCCAAGTGTCATACCAACAAGTGTATAACTTGCCCCGAGTGTTTTTCTAGGCGAAATTCTAAGTGTGGCTCGACTTGAGAAGTGATTATAGGCTCTCCTTGGTCCCATTTGAATTTGAAAACTTCATTAGCCTACATTATAATATCCTTAGTCAACCCCTTTTGAGCCTAAGCCTTTTTCGTTCAATAACCGCATTACAAGCCTTCATCCGTTCTATAATAACCCTCTCTTGGCACCCAATCTTTCCTTAGCATTCATGATGAAAAATAGTCAAAAACATAAGTTTGGGGGATAGACAAGGAAATTCAAAGTGATGAAAGGTTCAAAGAACAAAAATAATTGATTAACAGGAAAGGCAAAGAAAAGGATGAAAAGCCAAAAAGAAACATGTAAAAGAAAATTAAAGTTTGAAAGGATTCAAGAAAATAATGTTGAAAGGCTTGGAATGATGAGAAAAGGATAAAAATGAGCTTCAATTAGAAGAAAGAGTGGAAACGTCTCTCTAGTCCCCTCAAGGAAGAAGAGCATGACTCAAAGAGTCAAGAAAGCATGAGCCGAATTGTGAAAATGGAGTGCTTAAGGAAAGATGATGCAATCATAGTTCATTATGTCCGACCTTGATCCAAAAAGCCTTCATTACATCACGCTAAAGCCCTATAGGATTTCAAGTTGAGTGAGATTACATTAATGGTGAGTTACATGAGGGGCAAGCCTATGGTACTAAGAGACGGACTTGTGGTATTCTTTTTAGAGTGATGAGCGAACTTCTTGGCAATCCAGGTTTTGAGTGTACATACTATAAGGTGTGATGAGCTCATGGAGAGTATAGAAGAATGAGTCTGGGATCCACAGTGGCCTACGTAAGAGAGCGAGTATCCTTGATGAATTGAGTCAACTCTTGAAGCTTTTGTGTCACATTAGACCTATGGAACTCAGAAAGTCATTGCATAATGTTGTCAAAAATGCATTTGTGTTGAGGGTAATTGTTAGTCCCAATTGAAGCGTGATGAAGTTACTTTAGGACAACTGATATTCTACTTTCTTTTTCTTATGGAGGTTGGAATTACCTTGTTTGCTTGAGGACAAGCAAGAGCTTAAGTTTAGGGGAGATGATAACTAGGGATTTTAACCTACTAATTACTCTCTTTTGCTTAGGTTTTGGGTCAAAAATGCGTTAAGGTATTCCTAAAAACTAACTCAGGGTGCTTACTTGCAAGTGTAGGCCAAAAGAAGGCAAAGAAGCCAAAACGAACTCATAAAGGATCCAAACTTGCACAAGTCCTAAAACTTTACTGGAGCGCTGTCAGTGCCATTATTACGTTGTAGCTCAAAGTCCTCCGCAGAGGTGAATTACAAAAGGCTGCCGCGAACTTGAGGTTCAGAGAGATGAGATTGGACTTAGTTTGGACCACTGACCGCGTCACAAAAGCGTGGCCGTGAAACCATTGGCGTGTCCACGGAGAAAATTTAGTTGAGAGCGGGAAGTTGAGAATTAGAGAACTGGAAACCTTGGGCCAAGCATAAACGCGGTTGATCCGTGGCTAGAATTCATGGTTTTAAGCATTATGTACCTTACATTTTATGTGCGTTTGTGATAAAAATACACGCCATATGTGCATAATGGAGTCTATTTCATGTGTAGGTGAATTGGAGATAGAAGCCGAGCTAAATGGATGCATAAACGTCAAAAATACGCTCAAGAGTCGAACAAGAGTGACCCGGGCTATAGCCGGGCGTTAGAGCCATAAAGCCAGGCCTGTCCAGGCTATAGTTGGGCGTTAGAGCCCAAACGCCAGGCCTGCCCAGGCTATAGCTGGGCGTTTGGGGCTTAACGC
>ML433125.1:1519-48892 GCA_005239525.1 Nicotiana knightiana
AGTCAATGGAAGAGGAACAAAGTGTTTATATTCTGAAATTTGTGATGCCAAGAAGACAAAATGACATCCCTCACCTCTAAGGTCCAAGAAGTGCAAGATGCGATACCTACTGTTTGGTTTTCATTTTTACACCACCACCCCATGAACGTGACAGAAAAATTGATGCAAAATTGGGGACGCAATTCATATCCTCAAAGTGGAAGGAAAAGTGGTGAAGCAGCAGAGTCGTGCCACGACTATAAATAAGGCGCTTGTTGGGAGGCAACCCAGCCTGTATATCTTTTCATTAATTTTTATATATTTTTTTTAGTGTCAGTTTTGTGTTGTTTTTATTTTGCAGAGTAGGGGAAGTCTGAGTACCCAAAAGTTGAAGCTGAGGGGCATGTTTGAGCTTAAGTGTGGGGTCATCCCGACTCTAAAGATTGAGAATCATGTCCGGGCTATGCCCGAGGGGGTCTCAGGGAGTATTTCTCACCCTTGTTTTAATGTTTTTCTTTGTGATCATGCATCGAGGACTATACATAACATAAGTGTGGGGGTGGGGAAACTACTTTCTGAGGTGTAATTGAATAAAATTATTGTTTTTGATTCCCAACGATGGATCTGTTGGACAATTTTCTTGAGGGATAAAGTCCGATTTAAAAACGCCAAAAAGATTTTTTTTTTTTTTAGGACAGGTAGGTAATATCCCTTGGTTTTTCTTTGGGCAACGGTTCTTTTCCAAGGGTGTAACTTGAATCGGGAACTTTAAATTTCTTTTAGAGTATTTAGGAAGAAGCTGAGTAACTTAGAAATACTAAATTTCTTTTAGAGTATTTAGGAAGAAGCTGAGTAACTTAGAAATACCCCATGACATGTTTGATGTCGGCATATTAGGTTATGACATACATTCTGCTTTCCCTTATATTTGGTTTGACATGTGATGCCTGAGTAAAAATAAATAGCCTATTTTGTGACGCCTTAGCTCAGTTGTTTGACTTGTATGCTACATAGTGTAATATTGCTTAATTCTCTCAATTTTGTGTGCTTGCTTGACTTGAGAGTTGAATAAAACCGTTGTGATTGAGCCATGTGCAATGTGTGAGGTTTAGTGATTTTCTATGCTATCCTGTGTAGTCTAGAACTTGCCCCGTGTGTTAATCTAAGCGAAATTGTAGGTTATGCTAGTCTGGGAGATGACGTAGGCGTTTTCTTTCTTGATCATTGATGTGCTTGTCACATAAGAGATAAATTTTCCATTGTTAGCCCCTTTGAGCCTTTAGACCTTTTCTTTGGTACCCACATTACAAGCTCGTACCCTATTTTGCTCTTAAATTGAGATTTTTGTACCTTTTCCTCCTAAGGCACTTAGTCGCTAAAAGAAGTAAGGTGGTATATTGGGAAATATTGTTTGAGTGGAGCCATGGAAAGGTCTGTTAGTGCACTAAAAAAATTATATACAAAAGTCACTAGCCATTGAATCTTCATGTATGGAGTGTGTGTAGGAAAGAAGAAAAAAAATAATAGAAAAAAGAAGTGTACAAAAAGATACACACCTCCAAATTTTATTAGTTTGTGCTAGTGAGAATATAGAAGTGCTTAATTGAAAAAGAGCTATGCTGAATATGAATTGTGGCAAGGGAATTGGTTGAGAAGAATATGTGTTGATTTGTGAAAGTAGTGTATTAAAGTGCTTAGGAGGGTTAGTCACTATTCCTAAATATATCCTACCCGTCCCTTAGCCTACATTACAACCTTAAAAGTCCTAATTGATCCTAGACTTGGCTAACTTGAATTAGTGGAGATCTACACTACGGGCAAGCTTATGGTACGACCACGGGATGCATATGAATTCTTTGTGAGAGTGAGGTCATTTGTTCAAATTGTGTGATGTCCTTAATTTTTGTTCAAAGAGCATATCTGAATGTGAGGACTACTTATATTCACTCTTTCGCTTGTTAGTGAGGGCACATGGTCTCATGAACGATTGGTAATGTTGTAAACTTTCGTGTTGGGTAGGTGCATGAATTGAGAGGGCTTAGTGGTTGCAAGTCGATTTTTGAGGTTTGGTGGTTGCGATTAGGTTGTTGGTATGATTGATTAAATTGTTATACTTGGGCATGTTTAAAGAAGGGAAAGAATGTGAAATTTTGTATGTTCAATACTTGATTGCCGGTATCGATCATAGTTAAGGGTAATGTGTGTGATTGAAAAGTAAAATACTCCTTGTTAATGAAATGTGTACGTGTTGAAGGATATTGCTCGAGGACGAGCAAGAGTCTAAGTGTGGGGTGTTGATGCGTGGCTAGAATTCATGGTTTTAAGCATTATATACCTTACATTTTATGTGCTTTTGTGATAAAAATACACGTTATATGTGCATAATGGAGTCTATTTCATGTGTAGGTGAACTGGAGATGGAAGCCGAGCTAAATGGGTGCATAAACGTCAAAAATATGCTCAAGAGTCGAAAAGGAGTGACCCGGGCCATACCTGGGCGTTTGGCCCCTAAATCCAGGCATGCCCAGGCGTTAAGAGGACGTTTGTCCCTTAAGGCCAGGGTGACCCTGGCGTTAGCCAGGCGTTTCGCCCCTAACGCCAGGCCTGCCCAGGCGTTAAGGGGGCGTTTGGGGCTTAACGCCTGGGTGCCTGGTCCAGTTAACTCCAAGTTTTAAAGGTTTTTAAGTGTTTCCTGGTTGGAATAGAAGTCTCCTACACGTTTAGGGTTTGTCCTAAACATATAAATAGACCCAAAAACACAACTTTGGGGAGATTGGATGTGGGGGATTTGGACGTGGAGGAACACACACCACACTTGAAGGAGACTTCTACCTAGTGTTTCTTCTCTTCTCTTCTCTTCTCTTCCTTTAATTTCGTAGTTCATTAGTTCTAGAGTTTTGGGTGCTACATGAACGTTGTAGTTTGAAGCTTGAATTGTTCTTATTATTTTATCATATTGGTTTATTTATTCAATCTTGCGCTTAATTATTTGATTGCTTGATCACCAATTGAATACTATCTACGAATCTAGGATTGAACTCGGGAGAGGGAATTCTAGATTGCATATAAGATTGGGTAGAGCAAGATCTTAACCCTTCAGGGGAGCGGATTTGCGGTTAGGATAGGAATATACCTAATCGCCTTGCTTGGTTATTATACGGGAATTATTAATGCGTTCTTGTTAATCCTGATTCCATAGGAATATAGGCGTTACGTTATCTTGAATAGGCGAGTTGTACTTCGGTAGAAGGCTACGAGCAATATTAACCTCATCAATCAATAAACCAGATAAATTGATTAGAAGTTTGAAGTGGAAAACTCAACAGGATTGTTAGCTAACCCATAACTCTAGAATATCGGATCTCATTGAATTCGTATCTAAAATCTCGCCAATCTATTTCGTTAATTTCATAGTTTACTATTCTAGATTAATTTTAGTTAAATATTCATACTTTAGTGTTTGCTTGAATAGATTAATTGTTTGGGTTTAAATTAGTTGATAGTTAATCACAAGTCTCTGTGGGTACGATATTTGGACTTACAATCCTATATTACTTGTTGACCATGTATACTTGCATGTGCGTTTGGGACCAACAGGCGGGCACCTACCTCGTAGGTTAAAGCTCAATAGTTATAACACGAATTTGGCAAATTATGCACAGATAATTTTTATTTTATTTTTTTATATGAAAATTTTCAAATAAACCTAACATGCAGGACACCCTATTAGTACTATAGTAAAATTTTAATTTCACAACGGAGAATTTAAACACAAGAATTTTCATCACAAGGATCCCGTCCTTATATAACTTCCACCGCGGCTCGTAGCCCGATTTAAACATATCAAATCATATTAAAATGCGAGGAATTCGCCCTCAGTTCTGAATCACAAGTAATATGCACATTGTGCCACTTGAAACATTCCCTTTTTTTCTTTTAAATATTTTCCGATTAACAAAATTACAACAAGTAATGATAGACATAGCTATCTCCATAGAATTTCTCAATACAAGTATTCACATAAGCAGATTTCAGAGTTACGAAGCTCACTCGAGAGTGGAGCATATTAGGGGGACTACCCTAGATACTCATAATCGAATCAGGTTAAGGAAATTATCACTTTATAATAACTAGAGATTGTACTTGTAATGACACCATCTGGTGTAGCGACCTCAGCCATACTATAGAAAATATATCAACATGATGGGTCTCCACCTCTAGGAATCTGACCTCCGCCTTCGACACTCCAACCCTTTTTCCCTAGTTGGTCATGTAAGTTGAGTTGTAACTGCAATGGGGCACGTAGCCTGAGTGCTCTGATGAAATATGACTCTCCCAAGTCTAGGACAATTTCTACCACTAGCCGAAATAAAGTATCAACCTACCCTGAATCGTAAAAATTTTTACGATCATAATGATTAATGAGTCTATAGACTTGCTCTCTGGCTATATGAACCGAAGTAGGAGAATGACGGGCTAACTTATCGAACCTAATGGCATATTCTAACACCGTCATGGTGACCTGACGCAACTGTTCAAACCCTATGCGCCACGCATTATGGAGAGTCCGAGAAACAAACTCTTTCAATAGAATTTATGAGAACTGAGTCAAGTAGTTGGTGTTGCATTGGCTGGTCGTCCTCTTCGTAGGCTTGCCACAAACACCGGCGTCCAATTTCTTATTTTACTATTCGTTATTCTTTTGGGGTAACTTTCATCCCTATTGATGCACAATGATCACCAAAGTAGAGCTCTATACAGAAAAATCTTGGCACGAACCATATAGTCTAGAAGCTCGTCAACCACTGTACTCCCTCTGAAGCACCCCAAAATCCGCAATCGTGACTTCCACACTGAGTAGACCTTCTGTAGATTTAATGTTGGTTATATAACTCCTTTGGTACTGAGGTATAGGGTTATTAAGGAGGTAGACATACCGCAAGTCCTAGCTTTATCTCATGCAAATATCTCAGGTCTTATACATTCCAGGACAAAACCGATATACACATGACCCCGCAATCTATTCCTTGACAGTGGACTTCCCCACTTGGCACGAAGTCCTAGGTCACAATGTCTGATAATCCACATTGTTAAACTTCACAGCTCATATAAATCAACCCCATTGCTTTCAACTATTCCCACGTTCTGCAATACTCCATAGCTATGAATTCTTCTGGAACCTGACTGGTCCAACATGTACCGACTGAGCTAGAACCTCCGCTTCTAGATCCACTTGAGGCTGTACCATAGGTGTTGATGTTCGAGCTATGGACTGAGCTTTGCCTCTGCCTCTGCCTCTTCCCCTAATCGTAGCTGTCATTGGGGCTCCATTTCTTATCTGGTTTGTGGACGCATTGCGTGTTGTCGAGATTTGTGAGAGGACAAGAATAGACGATTTCAATCATCAGTGATAGAATAAATTCGCAAAATAGAGCAGAATAGAAGTGATAGTGTTCCTAACTTCATAGCCTCTGAGAGATAAGTACAGACGTCTCTGTACCGATCCTTCAGACTCTATTAAGCTTGTTCGTGAATTGTGAAACCTAAGCAACCTAGAGCTCTTATACCGACTTGTCACGGCCCAAATTCCCAACCCTCGGGATTGTTATGGCGCCTAACACCATACTTGCTAGGCAAGCCAATGTTAGAACTTAATTAACCATTTTCATTTAAATTTATTTAAACACGACTAAACAATTCCAAATAAACACGAAATCCAAAACTTTCCAATGACTGATATCAAGAATAATATTAGAAGTAATAAGACGAACCACGAACTAATACTAAATGTACAACAACCCAGGGTTTGGTGTCACAATTCACGAACTACTAAAGCATACTACAAATAATTGGGCTGAAAGAAATGTATCTCTATTTTGAATAAAATAAAATAGCATCTAAATAATAAAGTAAAGAGAAGACTAGAAGATTCGAGGAATCTGCAGATGCCAGCAGATCTACCTCGTGTCTCCGAGTACATGATAACAGCTACAAAAAACTCCTAACTCTGGCCGATACTAGGATCTGCACAAGAAGTGCAAAGTGTAGAATCAGTACAACCGACCTCATGTACTGAGTAAGTACCGAGCCTAACCTCGATGAAGTAGTGACGAGGCTACGGCGGGGAAATCATAACATAACCTGTAAACACCTCTCTTCCTAAGACTACAGAATGTTCTTGTAAATTATGGCCAATACCGGGTATATAAGCAGTGATTTCAAATCCAGAGGACCGCTCAGGCATCGACCCAGGAAGAATCAAAGAACAGAATATGAAATAATGACAATAAAACAATGAGTGTTCAAGCCTTTAATTTATAAACAGTAAAATATATATATTCTCCCTTATCGCTCCTATTGCGATGTGTAACCCGATCCCACCTGTCCACCCTTATTTCTCCTCCCTATATATATATATATATATATATATATCACCCTTATTTCTCCTGTTGCGGCGTGCAACTCGATCCCATATGTCCACCCTTATCACTCTTTGTTGTGGCGTGCAACCCGCTCCCACCAGACAATCACATCTCTTTATTTATAAAAAGGATTTTCAAATCAGATTCCAAACCTTTTACAATACTTAAATCTTAATTATCATAAACAGGAAATTGTACTATTCAGAAACTTCACCAATTAACACTACACAGCGAAACCAACCGAAATGTATAATGTAACATTGACAACCAGCTCAATCTTTATGAATCATAACAAAACCCAGGGAACATCCAACACTTCCAAAATATTTGAAACAATACTTAACAATAAGTTAACGAATCCAAATAGACATATAACCATCAATGATCATAAAACAATTAAGCCAAGAAGCAAATAATTGGAAACAGGGAAGGGGTCATGTTAAGCAGATAATTTGGTAGTGCATAGGTACTCGTCACCTCACCTATGCACCACACAAATGAATTTCACATAGCAATCAAGTTGGAGATTCATATTCCCTCAAGTCAAGGTTAAACCAAGCACTTACCTAAATTTCACAAGCAATCACTGTTCTAGCACAACTTTTCCTTTAGAATTTTCCTCGAAACCGCTCAAATATAATCACAATTGGTTCATATCATCAATTATAGCTTAAAGGAATCAACTTTATGGAAAAACTATGGCTTTCCTATGTTTTCTTATCAAAATACAAAAATCGACCCCGGACCCGCTTGGTCTAAACTCGAGGTTCGGACCAAAACCTGTTTACCAATTCTCCACCGAGCCCGGATATACAATTAGTTTTGGAATACGACCTCAATTCGAGGTATAAATTCCCAAATTTCGAAATTCCTAAGTTCTACCCAAAAATCCCAATTTTTACCATGAAACTCTGGATTTTTGGTTGAAATCTTGTTAAAAGTTGTTAAGGATTGAAAAGAATTGGTTAGAGATCACTTACCAATGATCTGGAAAAGTTTGGGTCTTTGGAAAATCGCCTATGGGGGTCTAAGGTTTGAGAGAATTGAAAAAGAAGTGAAAAACCCGTCTAAAATCTGATTTAACTGGTTGCGGATCTCGCATTTGCGAACCTTGCGATTTTGGGCAGTCATCGCATTTGCGATAAATTTGTCGCATTTGCGACATTTCACTACCTCGCATTTGCGAACAGGAATCTCGCATTTGCGAGATCTTGGGCTGGCCCAGGACTTTGCAAATGCGAAGCCTGATCTCGCAAATGCGAGATCAGAGGCCTGCAACACCAGATTTTCAGCTGTGATGAAATTTTCTAAGTCTAGCCACTCCATAGCCTACTCGAAACTCACCCGAGCCCTCGGGACATCAAACCAAAGATGCACGTAAGTCTTAAAATATCATACGGACTTGCTTGTGCCATCGAATCATCAAAATAACATCAAAATCTATAAATTTAACCTCAAAACTCCAGATTTCCTCAAGAATGCTCAAATTTCTAACTTTTCAGTCGGACGTCCGAATTACATCAAACCAACTCCGATTCTCATCAAATTTCACATATAGGACTTAAATATCATAACAAACTTGTTCCGGGCTCCGGAACTAAAATACGGGCCTGATACCAATAATTTCACATATTATTTTATTTCTTTATTTCTTGTAATAACCAACTGAACAATTTTCTTCAAAAATTATTTTCTAAGGCTAGGGACCTCAAAATTCAATTTCGGACATACGCCCAAGTCTCATATTTTACTGAGGATCTCCCGGGATCGTCGAAACACATATCCGGGTCCGTTTACTCAAATGTTGACCAAAGTCAACTAAAACTAAATTTTAACTCTAAAAATTACTATTTCTCATATTTTCACATAAAAGCTTTTCGGTTTCAGTCCCGGACTATGCACGCAAATTGAGGTACATAAAATTTAATCTTTTAAGGCTAATGAGCCTGGAATGGAGTCTTAATTCATAAATGACCTTTTGGGTCATCACATATTACCATCAGGTTCAGGATCTTACACGGTATATGTGATGCCTCCCGTGTTAGGCTTGGAGCATTATTGATTCAGGAGGGCAGGGTGATTGTATATGCATCTCGGCAGCTGAAGATTCATGAGATGAATTACCATGTCCATGATTTAGAGTTGGCAGCCATTATTCATGCGCTGAAGATTTGGAGGCACTATCTTTATGGCGTGTCGTGTGAGGTTTTCACGAATCATCGCAACCTTCAGTATTTGTTCAAGAAAAAGGATCTCAATTTGAGGCAAAGGAGGTGGTTGGAGCTATTGAAAGACTATGATAACACTATCTTGTAACCTCCGGGGAAGGCCAATGTGGTGGCTGACGCATTGAGTAGGAAGTCAGTGAGTTTAGACAGTCTTGCGTTCATTCCAGTCGGTGAGAGGCCGCTAGCTTAAGATATTCAGAATTTGGCCAACCAGTTTGTGAGTTTGGATATTTCAGAGCCCGACCGTGCTCTAGCTTTCATAGTCGCTCGGTCTTCCTTATTTGAGAGTATCAGAGATCGGCAGTATGACGACCCTCATTTGTTGGTCCTAGGCACAGTGGTGCCAAGCAGGTTACTGTTGGGGATGACGGAGTTTTGAGGATGCAGGGTCGCGTGTGTGTGCCTAATATTGATCGGCTCGTGAGTTGATTCTTGAGGAGGCCCACAGTTCTCGATATTCTATTCACCCGGGCGCCGCCAAGATGTACCAGGACTTGTGGCAACATTATCGGTGGAGGAGGATGAAAAATGATATAGTTGCTTATTTAGCTCAGTGCCTGAACTGTCAGCAGGTGAAGTATGAGCATCAGAGACTTGGTGGTTTGCTTTAGTAGATAGAGATTCCTGAGTGGAAGTGGGAGCGTATCACTATGGACTTTGTTGTTGGACTCCCGCGCACTCATAGGAAGTTCGACGTCGTTTGGGTCATTTTGGATAGGCTGACTAAGTCGGCACACTTCATTCTTATGGCATTTACATATTCTTTGGAGCGGTTGGCAGAGATTTACATTCGTGAGATCATTCATCTTTATGGTATGCCCGTGTTTATCATTTCTAATCGAGGTACGCAGTTTACCTAACATTTCTAGAGGGCAGTGCAACATGAGTTGGGTACCGGGGTTGAGATAAGCACATCATTTCATCCTCAGACGGATGGGCAGTCCGAGCGTACTATTCAGATCTTGGAGGATATGTTGCGTTCTTGTGTTATAGACTTCGGAGGATCGTGGGATCAGTTATTTTCCCTTGCAGAGTTCGCCTACAACAACAGCTACCAGTCAAGCATTCAGATGGATCCCTTTATATGGTAGACGGTGCAGGTCGCCAGTTGGGTGGTTTGAGCCGGGGGAGGATCGATTGTTGGGTACAGATTTAGTATAGGAGGCCTTGGACAAGTTCAAGATTATACAAAATCGACTTCGCATAGCTCAGTCCAAGCAAAAGAGTTATGCCAACCGTAGAGTTAGTGATGTGGCATTTATGGTCGGGGAGAGAGTGTTGCTTCGGGTGTCACCCATGAAGGGTGTCATGAGGTTTGGAAAGAAGGGAAAATTGAGTCCTAGGTATATCGGGCCTTTTGAGATTCTCGGGCCTTTTGAGATTCTCGATAGAGTGGAGAGGTGGCTTATAGACTTGCATTGCCTCTAGGGTTATCAGCAGTTCATCCAGTGTTCCATGTGTCCATGCTCCAGAAGTATCATAGTGACCTGTCCCATGTGTAGATTTCAGCTCCGTCCAGTTGGACAACGATTTGACTTATGAGGAGGAGTCGGTGGCTAATCTAGCCCTGCAGGTTTGTCAGTTGAGATCAAAGAGTTATCCTTCAGTTCGTGTGCAGTGGAGAGGTCAGCCTGTTGAGGCATCTACTTGGGAGTCCGAGTCATACATGTGGAGTAGATATCCCCACCTATTCACCAGTTCAGGTACTTTTCTATGTCCGTTCGAGGACGAACGGTTGTTTTAGAGGTGGAGATTGTGATGACCCAAAAGGTCATATTATGTTCTAGAACTCAATTCTGCGCACTTTAGCCTTAAAAATATCATTTTTTATCCTCCTCGATTTGTTCGCGTAGTCCGGGCGTGTTTCCAAAAAGCTTTTTATGTTGAAAATTGATGAAATAATAATTTTTGGCCTTAAAAGTTGATTTTAGTTGACTTCGGTCAATGTTATGAGTAAATGGACCCGGACTCATGTTTTGACAGTCCTGGTGGGTCCGTCGTGAAATATGGGACCTGGGCGTATGCCCGGAAACGAATTCCGAGGTCCCTAGCTCGGGATATGAATTTTTATTGAAAATTGAAAGACTTAAAATTTTATGATTTAAAGAAATTGGTTAATGTTTGATCTTGTTGGTATCGAGTCCGTATTTTGGTTCTAGGGTCTGGTACAGGTCTGTTATGATATTTATACCTTATCTGTGAAATTTGATGAGAAACGGAACTGATTTGACGTGATTCGGACGTCTGGTTATGAAACTAGGAATTTCAAGGTGTTCTGGGGAATTTCATGGTATTTGGAGCTAAATGCGTAGTTCTAGGTGTTATTTTGGCGATTTGATCGCACGAGCAAGTTTGTATGATATTTTTGGACTTGTGTGCATGTTTGGTTTGGATCCCCGAATGCTCAGGTGAGTTTCAGATAGGCTACAGAGTGAAATAAACTTAGGAAAAAAAGTAGTGTGCTTCAGGTCTGCAGGTCTCGCAATTGCGAGGTCTGGCTCGCAAATGCGAGTCTCGCATTTGCGAAGAAACATCGCATTTGCAAGCATGGCCTGGGACTGGGTACTCTCACATTTGCGAGGATAATGTCGCATTTGCGAAAGTTTAATGTTCACAATTGCGAACGGATTGCTCACATTTGTGAAGGCTGCATAAATGCGACAGGTTTGCATTTGCGATATCCTTCTCGCATTTGCGAGCTTCGCAATTGCGAAGCTCAGGTCTCAAATGCGACATCTGCAGCTGGTAAATCTGGACTTAGACATGATTTTTCTCATTTTTCAAAACTTTCAAAAACAAGAGACCCTCTAGGCGATTTTTCAAAGATCACTTTTCCCCAAATTATAGGTAAGTGATTCTTAACTCGTTTCTTTCAATTTTTCACTTCATTTTACAAGATTTCAACCTAAAATCTAGGAATTTCATAGTAGAAATTGGGGGTTTGGGTAGAATTAGGGATTTTTGGAAGACCTTTTTGGGGTCGGATTTCGAAACTAGTTACATATTCGGGCTCGGGATCAATTTTTTACTTTTGGGGGGAAATATTGGGAAACCAAAATTTATGTATTGAAATTGATTTCTTTAGCAATAATTGATGTTATTAAGTTAATTATGTCTAGATACAAGTGGTTCGGAGGTGGAAACTAGGGGAAAATCAGTAATTGAGCAGTGAGTAACCTGAGGATCGAGGCAAGTATTGTGTCTAACCTTGACTTGAGGGAAATAGGAACCCTCGGACTATATGATTATGTGAAATCTATGTGATTGGCGTATATGCAAGGTGACGAGTGCTTATACGTCGCCAAATTATCTATTTTCCCTGATTTACTACTTTCCTTTAATTGTTTCATTCCCTGTCTTAATTGTTATATGCTCTAAACGCTTCCATGCTTAACTGCTATGTGTTAATCAATATCTTCTCTTGTTAGCTATGTTAGTTCTTCCCATAGGTCCCCTAATCCCTGCTATTTGCTTAGTTTGACTTGTTTGCACCTTTTAATTGTAAATTGCTAGATTGGTCTCGCTGTGTAGTATTATTTGAGTAGATTTTATATTGATCAAGGTTTCCTTTGCTTGGTTCAGTTTGTTATTTATTTATCATAAAGGCATTGTGATTTAGACTGTAAATTGACTGTGTACATTGAGTGTTTGGTACTGATATGGTGGGATCGGGTTGCACGCCGCAGCAGGGGAATAAAGGAGGATTGATAAGGAAGAATAAGGGTGAATATGTTTATACGGTGGGATCGGGTTGCACGCCGCAACAGGAGGATAAGGGTGGATTGATATGGTGAAATAAGGGTGAATTATCCTATTGATATTGATATATGGTGGGATCGTGTTGCGCGCCGCAACATATATATAATTTACTGTTATTGTTACGGAGGAATAAGGGAGAATTTTGTGATGTCTGGTAGGATCGGGTTGCGCGCTGCAACAAAACCATATGTTTCTATTTCCTGAACTGCATTTCTTTCCGGTATTTCTTTCATTGTTTGATATAGTAATGATTAGTAATTCTGGACGACACTGGAGGCTATGGTTATCGGTCTCAGTTGGTTGTTTGGTTATGTTCTGTATTTCTATTATTCTGTCATTTTTTTTATAATGCGTACATGTTTTGTATAGGTGCACCACCTTAGTCTCATCACTACCTCGTCGAGGTTAGGCTCGGCACTTACCAGTACATGGGGTTGGTTGTACTGATACTACACTCTGCACAAGATTTTGGAGACGGTCTCAGCAGCGGTCATTAGTGAGCCCGGATTGGATATTGCGGGGACTTGAGGTACGGCTGCTCAGATACCGCAGCACCTGGAGTCCCCATACTCTTTTCTTTTGGCTGTGCAACTTCATTCAAACAGCTTTATACTTATTTCAGACCTTTATGTGTATTACTTTAGAAGCTCGTGAACTTGTGACACCAGATTCAGGGAATTGTAATAGACGATTGGTTGTTTAATTTCCGTATTTGTACTTAGAACATATCTGTTATTTTAGTTCGTTATCAATGGTACTGTTTGAACTGCTAAAAGAAGTAAAATTTTCTAACATTTTCTTGCCTAGAAAGTGAACAGTTAGACACCATCACGATCCCGACGGTGGGAATTCCAAGTCGTGACACTTTATTTTCTGATATTTGTTGTTCTGTCTCTAATTATAGTCTACTAGAATCCATGGCATACTTCACGAAAACAGTAAGTCGGATTCAAAAAGATGTATAAGTTGTGTACATGACTACACTTGAGAGATCAGTATTTTTTTAAAAGTTCGACGAACTACCTATACAACACATTAATTGAATAAGTCATTGAGTACATTTTTTAACGACCCAATTTTCTCTGTATCTCCTTACTGTAAAGCATAATTGCATAATTTTGTCATAATCAGTGTTGCTCGAAATTGAATTCAAAGGTCATTATTGAATCATTGATTTAACTTTATTTCTTTTTCTTTCTCTGAAAATACTAATGTTTATTCGTATATTTTCTTTTGTATGTCAAATTATGAGAAGAAAATATGTATATCCCACAAAGCAAATTTGGATCAAAGTTAAATTGTAAATATTGATTCATGTATGAGACATACTATATTCAAAGAGAAGAAATATTTCTCTCATTGAAGTATGTGTAAGGTAGATGTTACTAAAATTTCAGATAGTAGTAATTTTATTGAAGGCTCTGGAAGAGCTACTGTAACTCAGCCAAGGTGAACAATGCTTATCCTAGATAATGCAATATTCTCCTCCAAGTCCAAGAGGACTTGTTGAGTTTAAGGATATCTGCCGAAATGGATATCACATTGAAACAATAAATGAGAATAATCTTGAATATCTCATCGTTACCAAAAATGTCTCTGGTCAGAACAGAGTTATTGAAAAGTTCCCATCTTTATCTTGTGGCCTGTATTAGATTTGAATCGCCCTCCATTATTCTCTACCTAGAACGTTAACGGAAGATTTCTTCACTTCTCGATTTGGAAATTGTTGATTCGATGAGACACTTTTTCCAAAATTAGGGGGAGAAATTTGTGAAATCGAACGAGAAATTTTGTGAAAAAATCCGTCAGTGTTTCATCTTGATCCACGTGCCTCTATTTGTGAAAAAGAGGTGCAAACGGTTATTCATTTGCAGAAAATAGCAAATCAAATGCCAGACGCATTTACAGATATGAAAAGGACAAAAATCTATATCTCTGCAGAGAATGTTCCAATCCATATTGATGTCCCTGTTGGACAATCTTCTAGTGTCATAGCTAATGAGTCAAAAGCACGTCTAAAGCGTGGTAGACCAATAGGTTCTAAGGATCGAAATCCTAGAAAAAGGAAAATGAATGATCAAGATGATACTATGAAAGAGTCTCATGAAGAAATTCACGATTTAACCAATTATGATATTCATGAGGAAATCCCTGAGCCTGAGACCCAATAAAATAAGGAACTATCAATAAATCCAATCGATATTGAGAAAAATTTAAATTGATTAGATATAATAATGGATTACGTCTTTGCATACTATGTTGCATCTAGAATTATGCTAAATAGTGAGTATCTTGAATCTCAATCGGTTGGAGAATGTCGACAAACACGTAATTGGCCAAAACGGCAAGAAGCAATCGAATCAGAGTTGGATTCACTTGCGAAACTGTCATGACCTAAGTTTTCCTCCGTAAGATATCGTGACGGCCCCTAGTCTTTAGACTAAGTAAGACTAACAATTGAGAAAACTGAAATAATAACTTAAATAACGACTAAGCTTCAACAGATAAATATATAATTGAAAAGTGTCGCTCGGCATGTACAAATAAAATTGTAACTCAAAGTAAGAACAACCCCAAAATTCGGTAGTCATAAGATACAAGATCTAAAGAAGTACTAAATATCTCTATACATCAACGTCTAAGATAATAAGAAAGACAACATAATAAGGATAGAGCGGGGACTTCGAGGTCTACGGTCGCTGGAAGATATACCTTGAAGTCTCCACGCTGCAGCACACACTCTCTACTATCAGGGCTGGTAAAATGAACCTGGGTGTGCACAAAAACATGTGCAAAAGTGTAATATAAGTACACCACAACAGTACCCAGTAAATGTCGAGCCTAACTTCGGTAGAGTATTGACGAGGTCAGGTTAAGGCCCTACTGGATATAGGAAATAAGGCAGAAGATGAAATGATGAAAAGGAATGGTAGATAAGTGAAACAGTAAAAATGTACGAAAAGGCAACAGCATAGGAAAACAAGAAGATAATTACAACACGTGAGGAAAAGAACACCTAACAAGTTAAGAAACAACAACAACAACAAACAACATATCAAGAAAAGGAACTCAACAGGAGCGCTCCCGAGGTACTGTCTAATAGTCCCAAAAGTAAATATTTCACAATGGCACGACAGAAACCTCGTGCAACAACAACAACCGCACGGCAAAAACCTCGTGCCACTCACACCCGCACGGAAGAAACCTCATTCCACTCATACCCGCACAGAAGAAACCCCGTACAAATAACACTCCACACGGAAGAAACCTCGTGCCAATCACACTCCGCACGGAAGAAACCTTGTGCCAATAATACTCCACACGGAAGAAACCTTGTGCCAATAACACTCCGCACGGAAGAAAGCTCGTGCCAATCACCTAACAGTCAACTCAGCAAGAATTCACAAAATAATCAATACGTAATGAATGAAACAATGATCTTACAAGCAAGGGAATCCTACAGTTACAGACCAAACACGGAAACAAGGAAAAATAGATACAATAGCAATTAAGAGATGAGACAAGTAGATATGTGAATTGAGGCTAATCACGATGACTACACGTGCTAGAATAACTCTGTAAAGTCATAGAAAGGAAACTAATTAGCAAAGACCGGAATTTCAACATTTAGCCCGTGTACGCACTCGTCACCTCGTGTATACGGTTCTTACATATCACAAGGTGTTACAATAGTACCAAATCCTAAGTGGGGTTTCCCTCACACAAGGTTAGACAAGTCACTTACCTCAAACAAAGCTCAATCAGTCAATAAGAATGCCTTTCCCTCAACTTTCCGACTCCGAACGGCCCAAATCTAGCTAAAAAGATTACATATTATAAATACAACTACAAGAAACTAAGTCAAATTATGAAACTACGACTTTAGCAAAGAATTGAAAAATCGCCCCAAAAAGTCGACATGGGATATACGTTGGGTTCGAATTGCCCTCCATTATGCGCTACCTCGAAACATTAACATGAGATTTATTCACTGCTCGATTTGGAGATTATTGATTCGATGAGACACTTTTGCCAAAATTAGGGGAGAAATTTGTGAAACCGAACGAGAAATTTTGTGGAAAAATCCATCATTGTTTCATCTTGATCCACGTGCCTCTATTTGTGAAAAAGAGGTGCAAACGGTTATTCATTTGCAGAAAAATAGTAAATCAAATGCCAGACACATTTACGGATCTGAAAAGTATAAAAATCACATATCCCTGCAGAGAATGTTCCAATTTGTATTGATGTCCCTGTTGGGACATCTTCTAGTGTCATAGCTAATGAGTCAAAAGCACGCCTAAAACGTGGCAGACCATTGAGCTCTAAGGGTCAAAATCGCAGAAAAAGAAAAAAAAATGATCAAGATGATACTACGAAAGAGTCTAATGAAGAAATCCACGAGTTTATCAATCTTGAGATTCATGAGAAAAGTACTGAGCCTGAGACTCAAGAAAATAAGAAACTATCAATAAACCCAATCTATATTGAGACAAATTTAAATCGATTGGGTATAATGGTGGATTATGTCTTTGCATACAATGTTGCATCTAGCATTATACAAAATAGTGAGTATCTTGAACCTCAATCTGTTGGAGAATGTCGACAGATACGTGATTGGCTAAAATGGCAAGAAATAATCCAGTCAGAGTTGGATTCACTTTCGAAATGTGAAGTTTTTGAGCCTGTAATCCAAACACATAATGGTGTTAAGCCTGTTGGCTATAAATAGGTCTTTATACGTAAGAGAAATGAGAAAAATGAGGTACAAAGATATAAGGCACGCCTTGTTGCACAAGAATTTTCACAAAGGCCCGATATTGATTATGAAGAGACATATTCACCTGTTATGGATGCAATAACATTTCGTTATCTCGTTAGTTTTGTTGTCCATGAAAAGCTTAACATGCATTTAATGGATGTGGTATTGCCTACCTTTATGGCTCACTTGATAATGAGATATGCATGAAAATTCACGACGGATTTAAAATGCCTAGCGCGCATAATTCAAAGTCACGAAAAATATTTTCAATCAAATTGCAAAGATCTTTGTATGGTATAAAGCACTCAGAATGAATATGGTATAACCGTCTTTGTGAGTGTTTATTAAAGGAAGGTTATATAAATGATGTCAATTGATTCTAAATCATGCCTCATTAAGCCTACCCGTCTCATTCTTATAGTCTAGGAGACGTTGGACACTATTCTAAAAGGGATTATTCTAGACTTAAAAAAAATCTCAAATTTCTATTTCTATTTCTATTAGCATCACATAAAAGAGAGCACGTTAGAACTTAAACAAATAACACATAAAACAAGTAAGGCTCATGTTGGCCTCAGAATTAATTAAATTGAGAGATGATAATTAAAGTAGTAAAATGAGCTCTTATAATATACTAAGCTACTGTTGCTAGTAGAATCAATAGAAAACTGCAAAATAAAGTAATGATGTGAAAAGCTTATTATTCCAAAACTCGTAAACACCAGCGGACCAAGATAGTTAAATGGTGGAAGAAGAAGAAAAAGAAGAAGCTGATGTTCCGTATGAACATGCTATGATCGAATAAAAACAAATTAAAACTAAATAAGCAACTAGTGAAATAGAGTGCAATTAGTGAAATAGAGTAGGCAAGCACTGTTAGCAAATAATCACCTGGACTGATTCTTCAATGAAATTCGTACCCAAACCTTCCGCCAAAATTCGTTCTTTAAGGGAAGAAAATAGTTTCTGATTTTAAGTGATTAGGGAAGAGATTGTGCTAGTAATAAAATGATAAAACAATTAAGGAAAGAAAATAATCAAAAAGGAAGGAAATAAAGAGACTAATCAAAGTGATAAAAATAGAGAAATGAATAAAAGGAAAAAATGGGCTTTGTGGCGAGGAAGATAACGAGGAGGAAGAAGGGCAATTGGTCTGCTTTTGGGATTAATTTAGAGAAAGGATTTTATTCTTGTTTTTTTTTTTTTTTTTTTTGGAATATACTGTGAAGGGCCAAATGGGTTATTGGGGCATTGGGCTTAATTTAGTCTACTAGTAAAACGGACTAGGAATAGTAGATGAATTTAATTAACAAAAAATTGGGGTACCCGAATGAGAAATCTATGGGGTAAAAATGGCGCGGGCACCCTATTTGGTCGCCCCCATTTAACCTATACTCGCTTTTTTAAAAACTTTTAACTTGTACCCACTTTTTAAATAACTTCAGCTCCCCTTTCCCTCGCTGAGCTGAAGTTCACCAGTTTAGCTGAAGTTCGCCAGTTATAAAGACAAAACTTCAGCATACGGGGNACAGTTTACAAAGACAAAACTTCAGCTCTAGAGCTGAAGTCCCCCAGTGTAACTTGGGGAACTTCAGCCCGTATGCTGAAGTTTTTGTCTTTATAACTGGGGAACTTCAGCCCCGTATGCTGAAGTTCCACAGTTTACAAAGACAAAACTTCAGCTCTAGAGCTAAAGTTCTCCAGTGTAACTGGGGGAACTTCAGCCCCGTATGCTAAAGTTCCCCATTTAAAAAGACATATTTACTAGAGCTGAAGAACTAGAGCTGAAGTTCACAAGCTACTTCAGGCCCGTCTACTAGAATGCTGAAGTTTTGCGTGATTGCCTTTGCTACTTCAGTCCCGCATGCTGAAGTTATGCGCAAAAGCGGGTACGGATGCAAACTTTTTTACAAAGCGGGTATAAGTTAAAATGTGACACAAAAAGTGGATACGGATGCAAAAGTCTGCTATTTTAGTCAAGTGACCATAAATAATTTTAAAAAACTAACTAATAAGTTATAATTAAACAAAATATATAAAGTGAAATTGTAAAAAAAAATGTTACTTTACATAAATACTTAGATATTTTAAAATAAATGGCAATACCTTATGTACTCGAAAATTATTAATTTGATGAATAAAATATGTGGAAAATATTTATAATAAAGGTACAAGTATAAACTTATAATACTTGAGTTAAGATAAAATATTATAACCGTCATTATGACCTTTTAAAGTAAAATAGCAGCCCATTGGGATAAATTCGGGTATACAAGGACAAAATTGGGTATCAATAATGGATGGAGCACATCCATTAAGTATTTCAATAGTTGTTCGATCACTTGATTTGAATAAGGATCCGTTCCGACCTCAAGAAAAGAATGAATAGCTACTTTGTCCTGAAGTACCATATCTTAGTGCAATTGGTGCACTAATGTATCTGTTTGTTCACTTAAATTCGTTCAAGTGATAATCACTACTAAAAACAGCAAAATTGCAACTGAATAATTCCGACCGATTTAATTCGGTCGCAGTTTTTGACTGATTTGGTTGGAAAATTTATTGAAAATACATCTTTATTTTTTTTTAATTTTTGGCTCAAAATTGCGGCTGATTCAGTCGCTCAATTACGCGGTAAATATTGCGAAAATATTTTTTAGGTTTTGCGACTTAATCTATCGCAACTATTAAAATTAAAAATAAATAAATAAATAAAGTTTGCGACCGATTTGGTCGTAATACGCAATTAAAACGAGGTCTGACTAGTCAACGGCATTTGCGACTGAATCGTTCGCAATTTGTAAATTCAAATTTCAAATTTCAAATTTGCGACCGATTCGGTTGTAAATCTTTTTTTTTGTAATACACCCTAACCCGTTTTTTCTTCTTTCTTCTTTCTTCTTTATTCTCTAACTTTGTTCCCTCTCCTCCTCTCTCATCTTCTGCCCCCTACCCGGTCTATCTGTTAATTTTATCCTTTAATCTAACTATTGTCGTGCCCCCTCTTTCCTCACGGAGATTGGGTTTATGACATTCGGTTGAGACAACTCTTTCCTTTTGGGAAAAGGGTTTTGTGTTTTTGAGAGCCGCCACCTAACAATTTTTAAAGGTGCGTTAGGACACCAAAGGGGTTCATTTACAACTACGTTGTTAACCAGAGATAGGGTAAGGGCTTGAAATTATCCTAAGGGGAAGGTGTTAGGCACCCCTCAGGATCCACAAGTGTGGTTCCCAATCAAACATCTTTTTTTTATGAGTTTGAGCAAGTAGCAAATAGGCAATTAATGTTTAAACAAGTAAAGAGTTTTGAAAGACTCATAGTCTAAGCACACATGTGTTACAAAAAGTTTTGAAAATACTTAATATTTGAGAAAGGTTTTTTGAAAGAGTTATGATCTAAACATGCATATAAGGGATAGGCGGAGTCCTAGGTTGTTTGTCATATGGATCATATCAGTACAATACTCGGTAATCACTCCTCAAAGAGGGGCTACACGTGGTATTAGTGTACCGGTCATCATATCCATATCTACCCTTCCCACCCCGTAAGGTTATTAAAAATGAGTGTTGGTCAACGACCTCTATTGCGTGTTGTTACCCGTCCCTTCCTGATAGTCCTGAAGGAGTTTAGGACTTCTACCTATAAGGGATGTTCTAGGCAGACCCTCAGGTTTGAAGGAAAAATACTAAGGCAACAGATAAGAACATGTAGGACTTCAATTAAGGGGAGCATGGAAAGCAAATAAAAGGCTCAAGTATACCTCCACACATAGTACACATAAACAACATGATTCATACACAGTTAAGGTCCAGATTCAGGTTCAGATCCTAAGCATGGTATCTAAGTGATAACACAAAGACAAATTTATTGCATAACTGTGAGAGGAAGTCTTAATCAGGCTTGCCTATTGGTTTAAACATGCTGACAGTTGAACACTAATCACAAAGGACAGTTCTGATTTTATTTCTTTATGGCTGATTACCTCAGACTTTTCTAGGCGTGTAGCAGTTATTCAGAATTGATGACAATTTCAGGTCGTTATACCTAATAACATGCAGTTCTAGGTGTTACAAGCATTCAGAGACTAATTACCAGTTTGTTAGAACATGAGGACTTTTTATATATCTATATTTGGACTAAGTGTAGTTAAATGAGTACGATCCTATAACATGATATCTAATGCAGAATGATGCATATGCAATTGCTAAAATAGGATCTCTAAATGCACATAGAATCACAACATTAAGCACAGTTTCAGGAATAACACAAGTGATAGATTTTAATCGTTGTTTACCTAGAACAGGATCTCTACGTGTATAGCATGATTGCATATTTGTTAACACATTTGTTCTAAGGCATGGCCTAGACTATATTTTTTCAGAATGCATGGATTGAATCAAATGGTAACAGTTTTTTGTTGTTATTACTGATCCTATGAACAGGATTTCTAAGTGAAGGCAAGGAGTGATGACATGCTGAAAGAAAAGCAGATGTATGAACCTAAGTGACATGGTATCTAAATGCATGGCATATTTGATTCCTATACATGGTTACTAGTGCGCATATAAAAAAAAACCTAGAAACACATGATATCTACCCATACTTATACTATAGCATGCATATCCCCACCCATTTCCACTATCCAACCCCAGAATCATTTTTTTACAAATTATTACAAACCTCTGAATATGAATTACATAAGGAAAAAAAACAAGTTAACAATTGGGAGCCTTCCATTGTAGGCCCAAGTTTCCAGATCCTCAAATGCCACTGGTTCACAACCCTTCACATGATCCCGGTGTTTCAAAGTTCCCTAAGGATCTCAAGGGATCCCGGGCAGTGCTCACACCCAGATTTCATAGCCAAGATAGAGTAAGTGTAGTGTGGAATGGCCATCCTTTGTGTGTCAAAGTTCAGAGGGAGCTCAAGGGTCCCAAGGCAATGCTCACACAGAGGGGGCAGAACCTTAAGGGGTCTAAGAGTAGAGTGAGAGTGCTTGATATAGTTTGAAAACTTTGGATAAGAAAACAGTTTCGGAAAAAAGACTTAATGGAAATATAACAGAAGTTTAACTGGTGAAAATAATTTGAAAGAACATGAACACCAATCTCAGAACCAAGGCAAAGTCAGCATCACACAAAGGACCCAGAATGATCCAAGAACCACAACAGGGGAAAGGGGGTTTGAGGGACACATAGGTGTAGAGTACTGAACATGTAACAAGTAGGGGAATGCATAAACAATAAGAGATCCTAAGGGTTCAGAGGATCAGCAGGATATAGGATGAAACTAACATGGCAGTACCAACTAGCTTAAGACAGTAGAAGATGCTCTAATCTAATGTGTCAAACATAAGAATGGAGATTCACATAAAGACAGATTTGGGGTACACAAAGACATGCTAGATGGAATCCAAGATCCTAGTTACATGTTGAACAACAGAATAGTAAGTAAAAGCAAATTAGAAACACAATGAACTGCATAATCAAACACAATGGGATCAGATTAATTTGGGCTAAAAATCAAAATAAAGGTGGCTAGTTGTTAAATATCCAATTAAATTAACTAAAATTAATTTATAAAATAGCTGATAATTGTAAAAAAATAATGAAATTCATGCTTAGAAAATAAATTAAAATGATTACTTAGTATTTAAAAATACAAATGGTCAATTAATGGATAAAAATAGTATAAAACATATGATTGTGCTATAATTGCAAAGTTATTGCAATTATAGCCAAAAGGTGCCAATTTGGCTGATTGTGAAATAATTTGGTCTTAGTAGGATCCTAAATAATAAATTAAATCAAGAAATACTTTTGAAATATTTTGTAATGCATTTTTATAATTATTTATTGGAAATAAAAACGTTGGATAAATATAGGAAAATTATGGCAAAATACCAATTGCTATTAATGCATGATTTTGAAGGTATATATGCAATTTTAAAATAGTTTGAGGAAAAATTAGGTATCAAAAGCTTCCCCTCTTTGCCCGGGAAGGATGAAAGAGTTGTCGGGTAAAGACATGATGGCCAATTTTGACCGAGCGAGGCGGTTTGAAGAGATTTAGGCCGCACCCTGGTTTCTGAGTTGCCTACATATCCCTGGTTTTACAGGAATCAGGCCATATGTAGTTCATGAGTCATCGGCAAAGTATACTGATGAAGTTTTACAAGAACGGACGAAAAGTATAGGGTTAGGTGCACAAACGGCTTACGGGGTTGTTAGGAGAACTGGAGCGGGACCGCTCCTGCTGGTATGGCAGTTTGCTCACCGGATTACCTGTAAATAAATAATACAAGAATATATTGTGCATAATTTAAACATGATGCAAATTCCCATTGGACCTTGAATGATGTCTTCGGACAGTTAAGGATGACGTCCTCAGACCATGACGTCCTGGGCTATGAATTGCTTGATGCAGGATTGGCAGGCCATTAAAATGATGTTCTCGGGCCATAAGGATGGTGCCTCCGAACCATGATGCCTTTGAATAATGATATGCAGAGGTTGAAAGAGATCCTCAGGCCATGGCATGGTGTTCTCGGGCCATGAAAATGGTTCCTCCGAATGATGACGCCTTTGGATGAGTTGGCGATATTTCAGCCCATGCAGATGCAATAGAATGATGCTGACGAGATAGAGCTTGGTATTTCGAATAAAAGGGCAGAGCTTAGCAAGAAAGGAATGCAAAGTAAATAGTGCTTAAGACAGCGGTTAGTCTCGAAAGGTAAATTGGAGGCAGAGCTTAGCCTCGGAAGGCAGAATGGTAGCCTTATGCAAAGATGCAAATGCAGATGGAGACAACGTTTAGTCTCGGAAGGCAGAATAGTAGCCTTATGCAATGATGTAGATGAATGTAGAGCTTAACCTCGAAAGGCAGAATGGTAGCCTTATGCAAAGATGCAAATGCAGATGGAGACAGCGTTTAGTATCGGAAGGCAGAATGGTAGCCTTATGTAATAATGTAGATGGAGGTAGAGCTTTAACTCGGAAGGCAGAATGGTATCCTTATGCAAAGATGCAAATGCAGATGGAGACAACTTTTAGTCTCGGAAGGCAGAATGGTAGCCTTATGCAATGATGTAGATGAAAGTAGAGCTTAACCTCGGAAGGAAGAATGGTAGCCTTATGCAAAGATGAAAATGCAGATGGAGATAGCGTTTAGTCTCGGAAGGCAGAATGGTAGCCTTATGCAATGATGTAGATGGAGGTAGACCTTAACCTCGGAAAGCAGAACGGTAGTCTTATGCAAGAAATAAAATGACAGTAGTAATTCTTAGCTAAAATGACAGTAGGAATTCTTAGCTGGTGATGAATTACGGCATTGTGATTATTGAGAGCATTGTGACTGCGGAGCATTGAGGCATGTGCGAACGTCGGCAAGTGCAGCAGTTTTGAGAGTCGTATTTTGGACAATGTTTGTACCCTGGGCGGACAATTCGTTTAGGGATTTTGCAATCTTAGTGCCTGCAACCAAAGAAAGATCGTGAGTTCTATAAAGGGGGGGGGTTAGTTTTGTATCCCCGCTGGCTTTTCTTGACTTGTTGGGCTCGATCTGATGATAATGTTTGTAGTATTGGGGTAGCGTTGCTAAACAAAGTTGTTTAAAAAACAAACATACATGATTTTGTAAAAGCATAATGTATGATTAAAAAATAATTTTGGGATGAACCGACGACCGTGACACAGCTCGGGACACTGCAACCTCTCCTGCGACGGAATTTTGAGGAGGATCCTCAAAATTCTGCCCCAGTTTGATGGGTGAATGTCTCTGACTGTTGCTCGTGCGACGATCAGATGATCTTGCTTCAGAATTTTGAGGGTCCTCCTCAAAATTCTGCCCCAGTTTGATGGGTGAATGTCTCTGACTGTTGCTCGTGCGACGATCAGATGATCTTGCTTCAGAATTTTGAGGGTCCTCCTCAAAATTCTGCCCCAGTTTCCAATTGCGGGGAAAAATGAAATTTTTATTGAATAGTGACTGAACCCATAGGGCTGATTATGTATCCCCTCTTAAATGGGAATCAGGTCAAGCGTAGTTCAATTTACATCATTGAGAAAGCATAAAGATTACACATAGTAGCGTTTGACTGCATCTGAATTGATTGGCTTTGGCCAGACTTCTCCGTCCATTTTTGCGAGTATAAGTGCTCATCCTGTCAGTACCCGGTGAACCATGTACGGACCCTGCCAGTTGGAAGAGAACTTCCCTTTGGCTTCTTCTTGATGTGGAAAGATCTTCTTGAGCACCAGCTGCCCCGGTGTGAACTGTCTAGGCTTGACTCTCTTGTTGAAGGCTCGGGTCATTCTGTTCTGATAGAGTTGACCATGACAAACTGCATTCATTCTCTTTCCGTCTATGAGGGCTAGTTTCTCATAACGGCTCTTTACCCATTCTGCGTCGCTCAGCTCAGCTTCTTGTATAATTCTTAGAAATGGAATCTCAACTTCGGCATGAATAAAAACCTCAGTACCATAAACTAGCATATAGGTAGTTGCCCCTGTTGAGGTGCAAATTGTGGTGCGATATCCCAATAAGGCAAGTAATAACTTCTCGTGCCACTGCTTGTGCCTTTCTATCATCTTTCTTAGTATCTTCTTGATATTTTTGTTGGCGGCTTCGACAACTCCATTCATCTGAGGTCTGTAAGCTTTGGAATTCTTTTGTTTGATCTTGAAAGCCTCGCACATAGCTTTCATCAAGTCATTGTTGAGGTTGGAACCATTGTCGGGGATGATTGACTCAGGAATCCCGAATCGAGAAACAATACGGTCGCGGACAAAGTCTGCCACGACTTTCTTAGTCACTGCTTTGTAGGATGCTGCTTCGACCCATTTGGTGAAATAGTCGATGGCTACCAGAATGAACCTGTGTCCGTTGGAGGCGGCATGCTCGATTGGTCCAATAACGTCCATGCCCCAGGCGGCGAACAGCCATGGTAAGCTTGTTGCGTTTAGCTCGTTTTGAGGTATTTTTATCATATCTGCGTGTATCTGAAAACGGTGGCATTTCCGGACATATTGGATGCAGTCCGTTTCCATAGTCATCCAAAAGTAACTAGCTCGGAGTATCTTCTTTGCCAGAACAAAACCGTTCATATGTGGGCCACAGGTCCCAACATGAATCTCCTCTAGCAGCTTGGATGCTTCCTTTGCGTCGACACAACGTAATAATCCTAAATCAGGAGTCCTCCTATATAGGATTCCTCCGCTGTGAAAGATGTTGTTGGATAGTCTCCGAAGTGTGCGTTTCTGAGTGGGATTTGCAAGCTCTAGGTAATATTTTTTTGCCAAATACTCCTTGATGTCATGAAACCAATGATTTCCGTCTGCTTCCTCTTCGACATGGGCACAGTAAGTTGGATGATTATGGATCTTTACGAGAATAGGATCAATGAAATTCTTGTCCGGGTGTTGGATCATTGAGGACAAAGTAGCCAATGCATCAGCGAACTCATTCTGGATTCTGGGGACATGCCGAAATTCTATCTTCGTGAACCTCTTTCTTAATTCCTATACGTGGTGCAGATACGACAGTATCTTGGAATTCTTGGTAGCCCACTCTTCTTGTACCTGATGTACCAACAAATCTGAGTCACCAATCACTAACAGCTCCTGGACGTTCATGTCAATGGCCATGTTGAGCCCTAAGATACAGGCTTTATACTCTGCCATATTGTTGGTGCAGGGGAATCTGATTTTGGTAGATACCGGATAATGCTGACCGATTTCTAATATTAGGATTGCTCCAATGCCAATTCCCTTGAAGTTCGTTGCTCCATCGAAGAACATTCTCCAACCGTCATAGGATTCTGCAATGTCTTCTCCTATGAATGATACTTCTTCATCAGGAAAATACATTTTCAGAGGTTCATATTCTCCATCTACAGGGTTCTCAGCAAGATGGTCTGCCAGTGCTTGTCCCTTGACTGCTTTCTAAGTCACATAGATAATGTCGAACTCACTCAGCAGGATTTGCCACTTGGCTAGCTTGCCAGTGGGCATGGGCTTCTGAAAGATGTACTTCAATGGATCCATTCTCGATATGAGATATATTGTGTAGGCACAGAAGTAATGCCTCAGCTTCTGAGCTACCCAAGTCAAAGCACGACAAGTGCGTTCCAATAGAGAATATCTGGCATCGTACGGAGTGAACTTCTTGCTGAGATAATAAATGGCTTGCTCCTTTCTTCCTGTTTCATCGTGCTGCCCCAGAACGCAGCCAAAAGCTCCATCTAACACTGCAAGGTAGAGTAACAGAGGACTACCTGGCTCAGGCGGTACCAAGACTGGTGGTGTTAACAGGTATGCCTTGATTTTGTCGAAAGCCTTTTGACAATCATCGGTCCACTTTGTTGCGGCGTCCTTCTTTAGCATCTTGAAGATCGACTCACATATAACTGTAGACTGTGCTATGAATCGGCTGATGTAATTAAGTCTCCCCAAGAAACTCATCACATCTTTCTTGTTCCTTGGCGGTGGTAGTTCTTGAATGGCTTTGACCTTTGACGGATCCAATTCTATCCCTCGGCGGCTGATAATGAACCCGAGCAAATTTCCACCAGGAACCCCGAATGCACACTTCGCGGGGTTCAACTTCAAATTGTATTTCTGCAACCTTTTGGAGAACTTCCTCAAATCTTCTATGTGGTCATTGGCTTTCCTAGACTTGATAATAACATCATCCACGTATACCTCGATCTTCTTGTGAATCATGTCATGAAAGATTGTGGTCATAGCCCTCATGTAGGTGGCCCCTGCATTCTTCAGCCCAAATGGCATCATCTTGTAACAGTACACTCCCCATGGCGTAATGAAAGTCGTTTTCTCAGCATCTTCCTCATCCATCCAGATCTGATGATAATCAGCGAAGCAATCCACGAATGATTGTAGTTCATGCTTGGCACAATTGTCAATCAGGATATGTATATTTGGCAAAGTGAAGTCGTCTTTCGAACTAGCCCGGTTGAGATCCCGGTAGTCGACACAGACTCTGACCTTCCCATTCTTCTTTGGTGCTGGCATAATGTTGGCTAAACATGTCGGGTACTCAACTACCCTGAGAACCTTGGCGTTGATCTGCTTGGTGACTTCTTCTTTGATTTTCAAACTCATGTCAGGTTTGAACTTCCTAAGCTTTTGTTTTACCGGTGGACACATTAGATTGGTTGGCAATTTGTGAGCCACAATAGACGTACTTAGACCAGTCAAGTCGTCGTACGACCAGGCGAATATGTCCTCATACTCCTTTAGAAATTATGTGTATTCTTTCTTTTCTGACGGCGACAAATGAATGATGATTCGTGTTTCCTTGATGTTTTCTGAATCTCCCAGGTTGATGATTTCAGTCTTGTCCAGGTTGGACTTAGGTCTGTTCTCAAAATTCTCAACTTCTTTTACAATCTCGTTAGGTATGTCATCTTCTTCTGAATCCACGTCCGTTTGTTGCGTTGTCTCGTTGCATGTCACAGTCATCGGTTCATCAAGACAGGTAATAGTAATGTTGTATAGGTAAAGTAATGAGAGAAAAAATGATAGAAATAAATATTGATTTATAAGAAAAATTTTAAAATGCTTTTGATAAATTGAACGATTGTTTTGAACATTGAAGATCTTATTGCAGGAACTAAAATGCGAAAAAAGAAATCATTTCTAAAGAAAAACAATGAATAGCGCTCGTTTTAGCCTTGCTACCCTGAGGCTCGTCGGACTTTGGTTGTCATGACAGTCAAATTCTTGACGTACGTCCCTCTGCTCATAGCCTGTATGGAAGGGCCTTCCTCCCTCTCCTCCTCCTCGAGAATAACACAACAGTCCATATCACTGTCCTCCAGAAACAAGTTCCTCATTGCTGCAAGTGCTTCTTCTTCGTTTGATCCATAAATAACGTCGGCCTATTGAAAGGTCTGCTCCAGATGCAGTATTGGTTGCTCCAAAGAGTAATAAGTACCGCGCCATGGTGGCGACCAGTTTTTGAATTCTTCCCAAGTGTATTCGTATCCCAAACCGAAAGTGGTGCCATGCTTCTTGAGTTTGATAGGTTTGGAGATCCCCTAAAGGTTCTTTCCGAGCCCTTTACCTGGCTTGTACCCTCACCAATTAATCATACTTGCGATCTTGCTATCCTACCATTTGTCTTTGTCGATAGTGTTGACCCGTTCAATGTGGTGGTAAGTTTCTCCGCCTGGCTTCCTTCGTCCTTCAATCACTGGGATAGTCCGGCGACTGTAAATATGGTTGCTACTGTCACCATGAATAATCACCTCTTGGTGGTTCCACTCAAACTTCACAGCCTGATGTAATGTTGATGCTACGGCCCCAGCAGCATGGATCCAGGTTCGCCCTAATAACAAATTGTGACGCTGTCACATCTATCACTTGGAAGTCCACCTCGAACCAGGTTGGCCCCATTTGCAGGCATAGGCTGATCTCACCAATGGTGGACCTCTGAGATTCATCGAAGGCTTTCACATTGATCGCTCCATCCTTTATCTCATGCATCTCATTACCCAATTTCTTGAGCATTATCAGCGGACAGATGTTAAGACTGGATCCCCCATCGATCACGATTCTGGTGATGAAATAATCTTCGCATTGCACAGTGATGTGCAGTGCTTTGTTATGGCCCAACTCTTCAGGAGGCAGCTCGTCCTCATAGAAAGTGATCTTGTGACTCTCCAACACTTGGCCCACCATATTAGCCATTTCTCCACTAGTGATGTTGTTTGGCACATAGGCTTCGTTCAACACCTTCAATAAAGCATTCATGTGCGTCTCGGAATTCTACAACAAAGAGAGGACGGATATTTGCGCTGGCATTTTGTTCAGCTGGTCGATGACCGAATACTCCTTGGCCTGTACTTTCCTCCAAAGGTCATCCGGACTTGTCTCGATAATGGGAGGCCGATTGGAAGCCTGCCTACTGGATTCAGCCAGATGTTCAGGGGTATAGACTCTACCAGTTCTTGTCATACTCTGCGCTGCAACAGCTTCTTCAGTATTGACTTTACCTTTCCTTCTCGCCTCGGCTGTATAGTCCCATGGTACAGAATTTGTATAGAAGGGTGGCGTGGTCGACATCGCCACTGGAATTGGTGAAACTATCCTTACTTCAAGTGGAACATGTGCCTTGGGTGGAAAGACTGCAACCTCAAATGGTGCGGGTGCATTTGCCGGAGACACGAACTCAACTTCAATCGATGTTGGTGTCTTTGCAGGTGACGCTGCTTCAAACTCAAGAGGCATGAACAAATTTACCTCAGCATCCTCAGACGGTTGACTCTGGACTATGATCGGGTTGAGAGTGACTGGAGGTTTCTTTGGATCATCGCCTTCTGCGATCAACCCGATTGATCCCTCGGGGTCCCAATCATCTTCTATTTCAATCAAGTGGATGCCTCCACCCTTATGGTCCGGAAGAGGATTGTTGCGGACATTTGGAGCAGATTCCTTTGCCACGATGACCTTGTTGTCAATCAGGGATTGTATCTTGTCCTTCAAAGAGCGACATTCATCGATGGTGTGCCCCTTCATGCCGGAGTGGTATGCACAGGACTTGTTTGGGTTGACCCATTGAGAAGGATTCTCAGGGGTTGCAGCAGGGATGGGGGTGACATAACCAACAACTTTGAGCTTCTCATACAGCTGGTCGATGGGTTCAGCGATGGCGGTATACTGTTTTGGAGGTCTGCGATCAATAATTTGGACGAGGTCTAGGGAAGTGTTGACGGGTAGGGGTGATTGGTAATGAGATAGTTGGGAATTGTAAGTGTGGTAGACAGGAGCGGGTTGTGAGTATCTGGGTGAAGCAGGTTGATATGTCGGTGGTGGAGGTGATTGATAAGTTGGTGGTGGAGNGGCTTCAAAATTTGTGACCATACCTCTCTTGATACCTTCTTCAACCCGTTCACCTAATTTGATAATGTTGGAGAACTTGTGGTTCTGAATCATCATCAACCGTTCATAGTACTGCGGGTCCTGGTCCTGGACAAAGAACTTGTTCATCTGCTCCTCTTCTAAGGCGGGTCTGACCTTGGCAGCTTCACACCTCCAACGAGTAGCGTACTCGCGAAATGTCTCCGTGGGCTTCTTTTTCAAATTCTGAATATAGAACATGTCTGGTGCGTTCTCTGTGTTGAACCTGAATCTGTCCATAAAGTCAGATGCCATGCTTACCCAATTTGACCATTTTTTGGGATCTTGGCTGATGTACAAAGACAACACATCTCCTTTAAAGATCCTCATGAACAGCTTCATGCGGATCTTTTCATCCTTCCCTACTCCAACCATCTTGTCACAATAAGTTCTCACATGGACCCTTGGATCACCTGTACCATTAAACATTTCAAACTTAGGAGGTTTGTATCCCTTGGGCAGTTCGACATCGGGCTATATGCAGAGGTCTTCATAGTTCAGACCTTCGACTCTCTTGATTCCCTCGACGCCTTGAACCCGGCTGGTCAGCTTCCTAAGTTCCTCAGCCAAGTTATTGATAAGCAGGTCCTTTTCGCCAGACTTAGGTGTGTATGTGATGGGGGAGTGAAGTGTGGCATAGTCTCCACGTAGATGGGATTGTTATGGTGGCATGGCGCATGACTGTGGAAATGGTCATTTGTGGAGTTCTGAGGTTCTGGGATAAGTAATTGAGTGTTATTTTGAGTATGGCAGGCATTGCATTGTGCTGGAAGAGTTTGGTTCTTTGGTGGGGTGGTGTGATGATGAGCTGCGGGATGATTTTGCTGCTTTGGGATGTTTTGAGGAGGTGTAGGATTCTGGATGTTGACGTCTGGGACGTTGAGGGAGAATGACAGGTTTGCCAGATTCCGAACTTGATCAAGCTCTTCTTGAAACTTTGACAACTTCCGTTCCAGCTACGACACAGTTTCATTCTGAATCCGAATACCCTGGCCATCAGTGGCCTCTACCCGTTCAACCACATTCTCATTTCTGTTGTTCCCTGAATCTTCCATTTTATTTTTGCGTTGTTCTTCCCTTTGGGAGGACTAAGAGGAGGAGAGGGTGGAGGGCCCCTGGATCTTGTAAGATAGGATGATGATGCCAGTGTGCACGAACTAACCTTTGGGGAGGGGAATAAATTATAAAGAAAGAGGAAAATAAAAATAAAAAGTAGCCAAGTCAGTGAGGATTATGAAAAGTATTGCGGTATTTAAAAATATAGTGCGGGAATGTAAAGCGCGTCCTAATTTGGGAACCTATTTTGTTCCCGAGGTAGGCCTAGCGACAAATTGATTTGGAGAACTTAAGATGCTAAATGCCTCATTTTATTTATGAGAAAATAGACGAATCCCAAAACGACACTGAATAAACAGGAAGTAAATGTCACTAATGGCCATTGGCCTTATTACATTGATAAAGTAAAAGAAAAACATTCCTATCTACTTGGTCCCAGAAGGACCTTCCCCAGACTTGGCATTCTTGCTTCCCTCGTACAGTTTCCCCAGCTCGCGAAGTCCCAGCAACAGGTATGCTCTGGTTAGATGTCCTCCTTCGGTCCCTTCAGCCTTTTGACAGTCTTCAACCCTTTTGTTGGATGGATATTGGAGACCATGCCGAATCTGGGGACTTCGTGCCTCATATTTCTGCAAGGCAAACAGGATTAGACCCTGACTCCCACCAGACTCGACTATTNGCAACATAATGGAGTAAGGTTTCTATGGGGTTTTAGACTGGTACCCTCGAGCGGAAAACTCAAGGGGGAAAGGCACGGAACCGTCGACTGCACCGCTGATCGACTAGTTTTACCGCAAATAAGCCTTTTTGAATTTAGGGGGTAATAATATAGGAAGAGCGCAACCACTCATCAAGCGTTGCTATAGTATTTTTTTTGGCACGAGTGGAGTATGAATTTTGAGCATGATTATGCAATAATAAATAAGCATTAAAAACATGTTGTCATGTATTTGCACGTTAGGAAAGCGGTAAATACAACAGTTATGATTTAAAACGGTTACAAAGGAAGGAAACAGAAAAACATGTCAATTACTTTTGAAGAGAAATACATGCTTAAATAAATAGACAAGTAATTGCACATAAGGGAAATGGGAAGAGGTACAAATTCACAAAGGAATTTGAAAAGGGTAAAAGCCTGAAATTCCCCAGCAGAGTCGCCATGCTGTCGTGCCCCCTCTTTCCTCGTGGAGATCGGGTATATGACATTCGGTTGAGACAACTCTTTCCTTTTGGGAAAGGGGTTTGTGTTTTTGAGAGTCGCCACCTAAAAATTTTTAAAGGTGCGTTAGGACACCAAAGGGGTTCATTTACAACTACGTTGTTAACCAGAGATAGGGTAAGGGCTTGAAATTATCCGAAGGGAAAGGTGTTAGGCACCCCTCAATATCTACAAGTGTGGTTCCCGGCCAAACAACTTTTGTGAATTTGAGCAAGTAGCAAATAGGGAATTAATGTTTAAACAAGTAAAGAATTTTGAAAGACTCATAGTCTAAGCACGCATGTGTTACAAAAAGTTTTGAAAATACTTAATATTTGAGCAAGGTTTTTTGAAAGAGTTATGATCTAAACATGCATATAAAGGATATGGGAGTCCTAGGTTGTTTGTCATATGGATCACATCAGTACAATACCCGATAATCACTCCTCAAAGAGGAGCTACACATGGTATTAGCGTACGGGTCATCATATCCATATCTACCCTTCCCACCCCGTAAGGTTATTAAAAATGAGTGTTGGTCAAAGACCTCTATTGCGTGTTGTTACCCGTCCCTTCCTGATAGTCCTGGAGGATTTTAGGACTTCTACCTATAAGGGATGTTCTAGGCAGACCCTCAGGTTTGAAGGAAAAATACTAAGGCGACAGATAAGAACATGTAGGATTTCAATTAAGGGGAGCATGGAAAGCAAATAAAAGGCTCAAGTATACCTCCACATATAGTACACATAAACAACATGACTCATACATAGTTAAGGTCAAGATTCAAGTTCAAATCCTAAGCATGGTATCTAAGTGATAACACAAAGACAGATTTATTGCATAACTATGAGAGGAAGTCTTAATCAGGCTTGCTTACTGGTTTTAAACATGCTGGCAGTTGAACAATAATCACCTAGGCGTGTAGCAGTTATTCAGAATTGATGACAATTTCAGGTCGTTATACCTAATAACATGCAGTTCTAGGTATTACAAGCATTCAGAGACTAATTACCAGTTTGTTAGAACATGCGGACTGTTTTATATATATATATATTTGGACTAAGTGTAGTTAAATGAGTACGATCCTATAACATGATGTCTAATGCAGAATGATGCATATGCAATTGCTAAAACAGGATCTCTAAATGCACATAGAATCACAACATTAAGCACAGTTTCAGGAATAACACAGGTGACAGAGTTTAATCGTTGTTTACCTAGAACATGATCTGTGCGTGTATAGCATGATTGCATATTTGTTAACACATTTGTTCTAAGGCATGGCCTAGACTACATTTTTTCAGAATGCATGGACCGAATCAAATGGTAATAATTTTTGTTGTTATTACCGATCCTATGAACATGATTTCTAAGTGAAGGCAAGGAGTGATGACATGCTGAAAGAAAAGCAGATGTATGAACCTAAGTGACATGGTATCTAAATGCATGGCATACTTGATTCCTAGACATGGTTACCAGTGCGCATATAAAAAAAAATAAACCTAGAAAAAAATGATATCTACCCATACTTATACTATAGAATGCATATCCCCACCCATTTCCACTATCCAACCCCAAAATCATTTTTTTTACAAACTATTACAAACCTCTGAATATGAATTACATAAGGAAAAGAAGAAGTTAACTATAGGGAGCCTTCCATTGTAGGCCCAAGTTTCCAGATCCTCAAATGCCATTGGTACATAACCCTTCACATGATCCAGGTGTGTCAAAGTTCCCTAAGGATCTTAAGGGATCCCGGGCAGTGCTCACACCCAGATTTCATAGCCAAGATAGAATAAGTGCAGTGTGAAATATCCAACCTTTGTGTGTCAAAGTTCAGAGGGAGCTCAAGGGTCCCAAGGCAATGCTCACACAGAGGGGGCAGAACTTAAGGGGTCTAAGAGTAGAGTGAGAGTGCTTGATATAGTTTGAAAACTTTGGATAAGAAAATAATTTTGGAAAAAAGACTTAATAGAAATATAACAAAAGTTTAACTGGTGAAAACAATTTGAAAGAACATGAACACCAATCTCAGAACCAAGGCAAAGTCAGCATCACACAAAGGACCCAGAATGATCCAACAACCACAACAAGGGAAAGGGGGTTTGAGGGACACATAGGTGCAGAGTACTGAACATGTAACAGGTGGGGGCATGCATAAACAATCAGAGATCCTAATGGTTCAGAGGATCAGCAGGGTATAGGATGAAACTATTATGGTAGTACCAACCAGTTTAAGACAGTAGAAGATGCTCTAATCTAATGTATCAAACATAAGCATGGAGATTCACATAAAGACAGATTTGGAGTACACAAAGACATGCTAGATGGAATCCAAGATCCTAGGTACATGTTAAACAACAGAATAGTAAGTAAAAGCAAATTAAAAACACAATGAACTGCAGCTGTAATAGAAACATGTTGGTTTGAGAACTGAAATATGAATTAGAACATACCAGTGAAGTGAAGAAAGCAGTAACACAAACAGGAAGTAGGAGATGCACAATATTTAGCCTTGGCTTACAGCCGGCTAACTTAGAGTAGTAGTAACTAGAACAGAAAAGAGAGAGAGCAGAGAGTTTTTAGTTGTGAGAGAGAGAGTTGAACAAATTAGTTCGTGTCTCAAAAATGAGAGAAGAGTATGCATATATATAGTTTTGAAAGTTGGGTGAAAAGTAAGGTAAAAATCAGAATCAAGCAATAATTATAGGACTTGGTATCAATCAGAGTGAAATCAGCACAAGTACTCTCATAATTAAGGGAGTTATTCAAACGGTAAGTAACAAATAAGGAAAGAGACCATATATAACTTAAAGGAATATTCAAACAGTGCAAGTATAGAGCAGGTAATTAGACTAGGTACATAACATATTAATTAAGGAATGTCATAAGAATCAGCATAATCAACTATGAAAAATAAGGCAGGGAATGATGGAAATCAGCAAGAAACCCTCGAGTGAGGTTCAAATCACAGGAAATTAGCACCAATTAGGGAAAGTATCACGTATGACTGGACTACTCAGAATCAATAGAGAACAGTGCTAATCACAATTATTCAAAGATTCAAATTGGTAAATAGTGTTGATTTAAGCGGAATGAACATACATTAGGAAAAAGTTAGAAACCCTAATAAAACAAAATTAGGGATTCACATAGAACATAGCAAATAATTAAAGGATTTAGCAGAATAAACATGATTTAGGCAGAAGTAACGAAGATTAAGAAACCCTAATGGCAAGTATAGAGCAAATATCACAAAAAACTACAAAGTACTCATGAAAGCAAAACAGTCATACTAGAACAAGTAAAAACATTATCGCGCATAAACTCGGAATCACAGATTGAAACCAAGAAATTTGGGGGTTTCTATCAAAATGACTCAAACAGAAAGGGAGAAGCTCAAATAATGTTTAAACACGATAAAAATCATAAAATAATATTAAGAACCCAGAAAAAGAATTGTTTTAAAAAAGGGTTTAGAAACCCTAGTTTGAAAAATGAAGAATCGTTTAGGAAACAGGAAAATCTTTAAGGGAAACATGAAAATAACTCATAACATGTATAGATCTGTTACAGATCTAGAAGAATCGAGAGATTTAGAAGTTAGGGTTTCAAAGAGAGAACCCGGAGAGGAGAAGAAAAACTCAAAAGTCATCGGTTTTAACCGGAAAGTGGTAAGATCTTACTCGGACGGACATGGATGACCGAAAAAATGGCATGAGATCATAGGAGGTGAATGAACAACCTCTGGTTCACTTGAGGGCTTCAAGAGCAGTGACACACGTTAAGGAGGGAGACATGGAGTTGTGGGTGGTGAAACCACCATGCTTTCCGGCAAAGCGACGGCCGAAGAAGGGGCTAGGTTTAGCAGAGGGAGTCGAAGAGATGAGAGAGTTGAGAGAGATGAGAGGTTGGAGACGGCGAAGGGTGAGGGGGAAATAAGAAGGGGGGAAGGGTAGTTTTTAGGTTTATTTTAGGAAGTGGGTCATCCGGACCGTTGATCAATTTTGATCAACGATCAGGATTAAACCCAGATTGGGCCGGGTAGATGTAGGCATTGGGCCTTGGATATTTGGTGCATTTAATTGGGTTGGGGATCAGATTAATTTGGGCTAGAAATCAAAATAAAGGTGGCTAGTTGTTAAATACCCAATTAAATTAACTAAAAATAATTTATAAAATAGCTGATAATTGTAAAATAATGAAATTCATGCTTAGAAAATAAATTAAAATGATTACTTAGTATTTAAAAATAAAAATGGTAAATTACTGGATAAAAATAGTATAAAACATATGATTGGGCTATAATTATAAAGTTATTGCAATTATAGCCAAACGGTGCCAATTTGGCTGATTGTGAAATAATTTGGTCTTAGTAGGACCCTAAATAATAAATTAAATCAAGAAATGCTTTTGAAATCATTTGTAATTCAATTTTATAATTATTTACTGGAAATAAAAATGTTGGATAAATATAGGAAAATTATGAAAAAATACTAATTGCTATTAATGCATGATTTTGAAGGTATATATGCAATTTTAAAATAGTTTGAGGAAAAATTGGGTATCAACAACTATATTAGGTATGTTAAGTGTGTTAGTTGCATTAAGTTATTAAGAGAAGATGTTGTTATATGTCATCTTTTTAAAAAGGGATTTCTGGAAAATTATTATGTATGGACTGCTCATGGAGAGAACCTTGATAGCGTAAATGATGTTGATTTTCATAATTCTTTTGGTGGTGAGGATGTTAGTCCCTTAATGGAGAATAATGTTGAAACTTCTAGATCCAATGACATTATGAGGGATGCCTTTGAGATGTTCCCGGGGTCTCAAACTGAACCAAATGATGAGGCTAAGAAGTTCTTCAAAGAGTTAAAGGAAGCTAGTTGTCCGTTGTATGAAGGCTCAGTGCATTCCAAGTTGTCTGTTGTTTCGATTACTTCAGATTAAGTCGGATTGTTCTATTTCTCAATCGGGCATGAATTCTATCATTGGGCTTATGATTGAACTTAATTCGAGTAACATTCATCTGCCCAAATATTTCTACATGGCAAAAAAAAATTGGTTTCCAAGTTGAGTCTTTCATCAGAGAGGATTCATTGTTGTGAGAATGATTGCATGTTATTCTATAAGGATGATTCATCTCTAGAGAACTATAAATTCTGTAACAAGCCTCGTTACAAGGATTCCACAAATGATAAAAAGAAGAAAATTCTGGTGAAGGAGATGCAGTACTTACCCATTATACCAAAGTTAAAGAGGTATGCATCAATGAGCTCCGCTCCTCATATGAGATGGCATTATGAGCATAGAATGCCAGGTGGTGTTCTATGTCATCCATCAGATGGAGAAGCATGGAAGCATTTTGATAGGGTGTTCCCAGACTTTGCTAGTGAACCAAGAAATATAAGGTTGGGATTATGCACTGATGTATTCACTCCATTTGCAGTCTCTATTGCACCATATTCATATTGGCAGGTGTTTGTTACGCCGTATAATCTTCCACCTGAGTTATGTATGACAAGTTCATATTTATTTCTAACTTGTATTGTTCCAGGTCCACGCAATCCAAAAATTTTGATTGATGTTTACATGCAGCCTTTGATTGATGAGTTGAAGTTATTGTGGCATCAAGGCGTGGAAACATATGATGTATCAACTAAGCAAAACTTCAAATTGTGTGCTGCTTTGATGTGGACTATAAATGATTTTCCTGCTTATGTAATATGTCTGGGCGGTCGACTGCCGGAAAGTTAGCTTGCCTAAATTGTATGGAAGATACAAAGGCATTCACTTTGAAACATGGAGGTAAGAACACATGGTTTGACTGCAATCGCCGCTTCTTGCCAATGGATCATGAGTTAAGGAAAAATATTAGTGCATTTGTGAGGAACACCATAGATTATGATGAGCCACCATTCGTCTTGTCTCCAGAAGAGACTTGGAAAAGAGTTAGGGATCTACCTAAGGTAACAGAGCATCCCTTGGCTAATAAGATACCTGGTTGTGGTGTTACAGACAACTGGACTAAACAGAGCATATTCTGGGAGTTACCTTATTGAAAGCACAATCTTCTTCGGCATAATCTTGATGTCATGCATATTGAGAAGAACTTTTTTGACAACTTGTTAATACTTTGATGGATGTCAACAACAAGATAAAGGATAACTTGAGGGCTAGGATGGACTTAAATAAATACTGTAGGCGAAGTGAGTTGTACCTAACAATATTGAACAACAAGATTTAGAAACCCAAGGCCAGTTTTACCTTCACCTTCGAGGAGAGAAGAGAGATTTGTGATTGGGTTAATAATTTGAGTATGTCGGATGGGTACACATCAAACCTATTGATCTCGCTCAACTATGTCTAATAAAAGACTAAGCGGGCGTTGCAAATATAATCCGGGGTATTATGCCCAGAGTCGATCCCACATGGACTTTACGTATCAAGCAATCTGTTAGAATACTCAACTGTCACTTGATATTATTTAAATTACTAAAACTAAAGATTAACTACGTTAAGGTGTAAACAATTGTGATAAAGATCTAAGGTTATGGTTTCCCCCGTCAGTTAATTTACTTCTCGGATACTTCATATAGCTTGATTAGTTGTTTCTATCAATCATGAACACTCTATCTACCATAAATCTCTCTCAAGTAATTATGATAATTTACTAGACGCACTCTCTCAAGTTACGCTAGCTAGATTGNTCTTGTCTCCAGAAGAGACTTGGAATAGAGTTAGGGATCTACCTAAGGTAACAGAGTATCCCTTGGCTAATAAGATACCTGGTTATGGTGTTACACACAACTGGACTAAACAGGGCATATTCTGGGAGTTACCTTATTGGAAGCACAATCTTCTTCGGCATAATCTTGATGTCATGCATATCGAGAGGAACTTTTTTTTTGACAACTTGTTTAATACTGTGATGGACGTCAACAACAAGACAAAGGATAACTTGAAGGCCAGGATGGACTTAAAGGAATACTATAGGAGAAGTGAGTTGTAACAGACATATTTGAACAACAAGATTCAGAAACCTAAGGCCATTTTTACCTTCACCTTGGAGGAGAGAAGAGAGATTTGTGATTGGGTTAATAATTTGAGTATGCCTGATGGGTATGCATCAAACCTATCTAGGTGTGTTGACATGAAATAAGGAAAATTGATGTCTATGAAAAGCCATAATTGTCACATTTTCATGGAATCTTTGATGACTGTTGTGTTTAATGCATTGCCTAATAGAAATTGAAGCCCATCACAAAGATAAGCTTATTTTTCAAAGAGTTGTGTTCTAGCACCTTGAGGGTGGAGAACCTAACTTAAATGGAGAGTAAAATTCGTGTAACTTCAAACAATTTGGCAAAAAATTTCCCTCTTGATCTTTTTGACGTGATAGAACATCTTCCAATTCACCTTGCATAAGAGGCATGGCTCAGAGGGCCAGTTCAATGCAGATGGATGTATCCATTTGAGAGGTAATTAGTGACTATTAATCATTAATCCTTATTTGTTTCATTTTAACATTATTCCATCTTAAAATAATGCTAATATGCAGGATTATTGGCAAATGTAAGCATGCTGTCAAGAATAGATCTAGGATTGAAGGATCGATATGTGAGGCATATGTGGCTAGAGAAACTTCTTACTTTTGTTCATATTATTTTGAACATGATGTACCATGTTTGGGAAATAGACCTGATCGGCATGATGATGGAGGCATCGATGCTTCGTACACCATTTTCCATATTCAATCAATCAGGTAAAGGGGGTCCAAAACGTAGTTCAAATCAACTTTTGAGTGAGATGGAACTAAAGTCAGCTAAAACACATGTGCTTTTGAATTGCCTAGAGGTCCAACCTTACTATAATTAAGTATACATTTATATTATTACCGAAATATATTAAAGCTTTATCATTGTTTTAAGTAATGACATTTTTTATTTTGTTGGACAGTTGGCTTGTGAGTACATATGGGCAAAAGCTTGTTTATCCAAAGTTTTCAGAATGGTTTAAAGAACTTGTAAGTGTTACTTAATTTTTAATATAGACTTATTAACGGTAAATTACAATAAGTTATATAAATATAAATATTTCTAAATTATTTTACCCTCTATAGGTTCATAATCCAGTTAATGGCGTAAATAACCAATTTTTTCAAGATATAGCTTGGGGACCTGATCCTTGAGTCAGAAAGATGTCTAAGTATTGTATCAATGAGTACAAGTTTCATACAGAAGAATGGTCTAAGGGTAAGAAAACAAATAATATTGGGGTGTGTGTAAAAGCCGATGGGGATATTGATTATTATGATGTGATTCAAGAGATCATAGAACTTGAGTATAAAGTGGGTTGGCCGAAGAAAAAATTGGTACTCTTTCGGTGTAAGTGGTATGATCCAACACCAAATAGAGGTATGAAAGTGAACCCTCAGTACAAAATTACTGAAATAAAGCACATGGGAAGGTATAGACTCTATGATCCATTTATTATTGCACAAAATGTGAAACAAGTGTACTATGTACCTTATCCTCTGTGCAAGAATAAGTCTGCATGGCGGGTAGTGATAAAATCTAAGTCAGTGGGGAGATTTGAAGTCGAGGATGCATTGGATGTAGCGTACCAAAATGATATTTCAAGTGTTGAAACAGTAGTGGATGATGAATTAACAGATGAATCGCAGGATAGCAACGACCTATACGAATAATTCGATCCTTCGGTCCTAAAATCAATTTTAACTGAGCATGGTGAGGGAACATCAATGAAAAATGAGGACGAAGATTCAATTGATGAACATGAAATATGATGAAAATGAAACAAGCGGTGAAGAATAATATGATGAAGAAAATGAAAATGAAACAAGTGATGAGGATTAGGATATTTATGTATTTTATGACTTCTTCATTATTTATATGTTGTGATGTGCTTCATCGTAATATATAATAAAATTACTTTATATTAGTAATGACATCTTCATTTTTTATGTTTATATTGTTATATTATTATGTATACTTTATGTTTATATTTGTTATGTTAAATTTTTTTGCATGTAACTATTTATATTCATTACACAAATGGATTCTCGCGGCAAGGAATAAAAAAATCTAAGAAGAAAAAACATTCTTTACCTAATCAACTCAGCTTCCTCCACCTACACCAAATATGAGCCCTCCTCTTATGCTTCCTTGTCCTTCTATGCCAGCTTCACAGTCATCGGACTTTTTCAAAGTCCCTCCCCCATCTAGCTAGCTTCAGTATTATTCCATGCCTTCTCATGGTGGATTAGCTTCGACCACCATTAATTTTATACCCACGCCTCATTTCCCAGCTTCTTCCCCGCGTGATCCGATTAGTCAGCTCGGTGGCTCACCACCGATTGCATCCCCGAGCCATCATAGTAGCCAGCATGGTGGTTCATCTTTTGTGCCACATACATCGCCCACTCAATTATCATCTCCAACATCATCCACTCCAAGTATATTTAACTTGGATATTGGAGGCTCTCACGCAGTTGCATCCCCATCTATCAGTACTTCTACAGTTGCTGGTACCGTGAGACAGTGTGCTGGAGGGACTGTACAGTACGATCATCTTCATCGACTAGTTATCGTTCCCCATGGCGACCAGTGAGTTTTCCTTCAATTTCCTTTTAAAATCTTTCAATAAAATTTTTCATGAATTTAATGACATGTTATATGTTAAATTATATGCAGGTTTTTGCCATCCTATAAGGCCACACATATGGTGATGGAATCTATGAAGCCATTTTTTCATGAGCCGTGGAACTCTTGGAGACAGATACCATACCAGATCAGAATGAATATGCGGCAACAATTTAAGGTAATAAATTAATTTGTATTAACACTTATCCTCATTCGTCTAATATTATATATTCAATTTTGCAGGCTAGGTGTGTATGACAGCCTACACTTGAAAATCTGGTGAATGAGAACTTTGAGAAGAAAGCACAAAAGCGGATAACAAATCCACATCATGTTGCTAGGAAAGGTGGAAACAGGCCTGATTGGATACGTGAAGATGTTTGGAGTCAGCTCTTGGCGAAGTGGAACAACCCTGAGTGGAAGAAGAAGAGTGAACATGCAAGGTTAAACAAAACTTCTACTAAAGGTGGAGCATTGCATACTGGAGGTTCTATTAGTTTTGCAGCCCATCGTTTGAGAATGGTAATTTCATTATAAAATATTCTTAGTTTTATACATATACATATATATCTCTAATTACTTCTTAATTTTCAGGAAAAGGATCGCGGGGGAGATGTGCCTTATGTGGAGGTCTTTGCGGAGACCCACAAGAAGAAGAAGAAGGACGGCACACGAGAAGGATGGGTGGAATCGCGTGCTTCAGAGACATTTGTATGATACCAACACCAACACTATATTATTTTTCCTCCTGGTTTATTTTATTCATATAACATGTATTATGTTTATTTCAGGACAAGTATCATATTGATCTTGATGCATGGCAACAAACTCAGCCTGAAGAAACTCAGCAGGCCCCGGAGGATATGACTGCAATTTGGACACAAGCAGCTGGTGACGTGAATAAAGGTATAAATAATGTAATTATCTATTTTGGTATTAGTTTGAAAGTTGCGTGTTTGTTTTCTTACTTTCTTTTTCTTTATTTCTCGTGAAAATAATAAATATAGGTCGAGTCTACGGGATTGGAGTACATCCATCCTCCAGTCGTCCACCAACACCATTATTCACTGGGGCATCAGTTTCCCAACAAGACATGGAAGCTATGCGTCAAAAAGTGGATCAAATGTCGCAAGAATTTCAAGCAACTCAGGCTTCGATAAAAAAATTGTTAAAAAAGAAAAGCAAGAAAGGAGCTGCAATGGAGTCTGAGTCTGAGGAGGAGGAGGAGACTATTTCAGAATAGGCTATTTGAATGTTTTAGAGTTGAAGTTAGAGACATGTGTAATTTATGTTGTTTGATAGTTGATTGTTTGATTAGTTGGTTGAATTGATATAAATATTACTATTCTTGCCTCTTACTAAAACACAATATCCAGACGTAGAACGTCTGTCAGAAGGTGATCCTGCCCAATCAGCATCTGAGTAACCAATGATCTGCTCATGACCTCGATCCTCAAACAATAACCCTTTGCCTGGAGCCGATTGCACTTCGGAAAGGTATACAGACCACTCTTAATCCTAATCCCCATTATGTCGGTTTAAGTTATCATCGTCTGTTATCACCCCATTGTGATTTTATCTCTTCTTTGTCCTTTGTTTCTATCCCTAAGTCTACAGGTGAAGCATTGTCTCATCCAGGATGGAGACAGACTATGACTGACGAGATGTCTGCTTTACATACGAGTGGTACTTGGGAGCTCGTTCCTCTTCCTTCAGGTAAATCTACTGTTGGTTGTCGCTGGGTATATACCGTCAAGGTTGGTCCGGATGGAAAGATTGATCGCCTTAAGGCACGCCTTGTTGCCAAGGTATATTCTCAGATATTCGGACTCGATTACAGTGATACCTTCTCTCATGTGGCTAAGGTAGCATCGGTTCGCCTTTTTCTATTCATGGTTGTTGTTCGCCATTGGCCTCTTTATCAGCTGGACATTAAGAATGATTTTTTGCACGGTGACCTTGAGGATGAATTTTATATGGAGCAACCACCTGGGTTTGTTGCTAAGGGGGAGTCTTGTGGCCTTGTATGTCGCTTGCGCCGGTCACTTTATGGTCTAAAGCAGTCTCCTCGAGCCTGGTTTGGTAAGTTCAGCACAGTTATCCAGGAGTTTGGCATGATTCGGAGTGAAGCTGATCATTCTGTGTTTTATCGGCACTCTGCTTCGAGTCTCTGTATTTATCTGGTGGTCTAGGTTGATGATATTGTTATTACCGGCAACGATCAGGATGGTATTACTAAATTGAAGCAACATATCTCTCAACACTTTCAGACTAAGGACCTTGGCAAACTAAAGTATTTTCTAGGTATTGAGGTCGCTCAGTCTAGCTCAGGTATTGCGATATCACAACGGAAGTATGCCTTAGACATTCTTGAGGAGACAGGAATGATAGGTTGTAGACCGATTGACACTCCGATGGATCCGAGTTCTAAACTTCTGCCAGGACAGGGGGAGCCGCTCAGCGATCCTGCAAGATATAGGCGACTGGTTGGTAAACTAAATTATCTCACAGTAACCAGACCTGACATTTCCTTTCCTGTGAGTGTTGTAAGTCAGTTTATGGATTCTCCGTGTAATAGCCATTGGGATGCAGTTGTCCGCATTCTTCGGTATATAAAATCGGCTCCAGGAAAAGGGTTATTGTTCGAGGATCGAGGTAATGAGCATATCGTTGGTTACTCAGATGCTGATTGGGCAGGATCACCTTCTGACAGACGTTCTACGTCTGGATATTGTGTTTTAATAGGAGGCAATTTGGTGTCTTGGAAGAGCAAGAAACAAANGGATAGGGGGAGTCGCTTAGCGATCCTGCAAGATATAGGCGACTGGTTGGTAAACTAAATTATCTCACAGTGACCAGACCTGACATTTCCTTTCCTGTGAGTGTTGTAAGTCAGTTTATGGATTCTCCGTGTGATAGCCATTGTGATGCAGTTGTCCGCATTCTTCGGTATATAAAATCGGCTCCAGGCAAAGGGTTATTGTGTGAGGATCGAGGTCATGAGTAGATCTTTGGTTACTCAGATGTTGATTGGGCAGGATCACCTTCTGACAGACGTTCTACGTATGGATATTGTGTTTTAGTGGAGGCAATTTGGTGTCTTGGAAGAGCAAGAAACAAAATGTAGTTGCTCGATCTAGTGCAGAAGCAGAATATCGAGCAATGGCTATGGCAACATGTGAGCTAATTTGGATCAAACAATTGCTCAAGGAGTTAAAATTTGGAGACATCAGCCAGATGGAACTTGTGTGCGATAATCAAGCTGCCCTTCATATTGCATCAAATCCGGTGTTCCATGAGAGGACTAAACACATTGAGATTGATTGTCACTTCATCAGAGAAAAGATACTCTCAAGAGATATTGCTACAAGATTTGTGAAGTCGAATGATCAGCTTGCTGATATTTTGACCAAGTCCCTCACTGGCCCTCGTATTAGTTATATATGTAACAAGCTCGGTACATTTGATTTATATGCACCAGCTTGAGGGGGAGTGTTAGTTTAGTAGTCAAATAGAAGTAAATAACCTTAAACTTAATCCTATATGCATTAGGAGTAGGACATGTATTATCTATATATAGGGCTTATTGTATCATTGTATTGTGAATATATATTATTTTCTCCCGTGCTTTCTCACAGTTTTGTAGTAAATTTGATTTGGATTGTTATATTAGGTTTTTGTTTGGTTGCTAGGTGTTTGGTTGTATGTTTTATTTGGCAGATGATGTAATTAGAAAAACAGCAGAATTCTACTTAATAATGTCCAGATTTGCGACTGAATCAGTCGCAAATTTCACCAGGAATTATCCAGATTTGCGACTGATGCAGTTGCAAATTGAAAATTTCTAACAAAATTTAATTAAATTTTGCGACTGAATTAGCCGCAAATGGAGAAATATCGATATTTTTAATTAGCTAATAATCAACATTTACGATCGATCCAGTCGAAATAATTATTTAAAAATTAATTTTATTTTTTAGTTTCCGACGGAATCAATCACAACCTTTAATTTATATTTATTTTTTTAATTAGGTCAGCGACTGAATCGGTCGCTAAATTTGCGACTAATTCGGTCGCAAATTGCCTAATTTCAAATGTTCCCATATTTTTCAATTTGCGACTGAATTCATCGCAAATTTTCGACTGGTTCCGTCACAAATATTTTGCGACCACGTATTTTTCAACTAACACTTTTCAGTCGGAAATCCGTCGGAAAAACACGATTTTCGACTGATTTGACGGTCGTAATTTGCTATTTTTTAGTAGTGAATATGGCTGATTTGCTCACTAAATCTCTACCGACATCAACTTTCAAGAAATTAGTGTACAAGATTGGGATGTAAAGCTCAAGGATCTGGATTGATTCTCTCATCGGGGG